>JJRW01S0033115.1:9125-26156 GCA_001188405.1 Loxosceles reclusa
TAGATGCTTCAGTATTCGGGCTCGGGCCGGACGGAGCTGGACTTCAAAGACTCGGGCCGGGCCGGATTCAGGTCACAAATTTGCAACCATATTCGGGTACTAGCCGGGCCAGCCTTTAGCGATGGCGGGCCGGGCCGGGTAAAGTTGAAAAATTTCGCCCCGTGCAGACCTCTAGTACACGGTGTTCTGGGACAGAAAGACGATTCATTGACTTCCTGTCCAGAGTTGATACGGTGAACGTCAACCATTACTCTTAAAGACTGGAAATTGCGATGCGCTATTCAGAACAACAGGTGCTGGGTGTTCAGTGCTAATGGTGTGCTGATCCACGGTAATGCTTGCCCACATATGACAATACACAACAGTTCTTCTGCAGAAATTCTGCCGGGAGGTGTTTAACTATTCATCCTATAGTCCTGATCTTGCTCCCAACAATTACTATCTTTCCTTACATCTCAAGAAATTCCTATCCAGTCAGCATTTTCACAGTGATCGCCAATGCATGACAGCCCCCCGCCCTGCCTGGTTGTAGGGGGCTTTCAGTATGCCATTGACTATGAGGTGTAAACAAGTTCGAAATTAGGTTTAATAGAAAGCTATGAAGGAGTCATAACGAATGCTGATAGGAAGGTAGCTGGTTGGTTGGTTAATTAGAATGGCACAAGGACCTGTAAGGTCATACTGTGCCAAACACAAGGTGAGTGTGAAACATTAAATGGCATACAGACAGCCCCCGCAACTCGGGAGGGCGGGGAGGCTAGAGGCTCCGCTTCAGATAAAGAGCTTCACAGTGAAGGTCACTGTTGTAGCTAAAGCCCCGAGTTTCTTTGCTTGTTGGAATTCAATAGCACACGAACCTATAAAGGCTATTCTGTGCCAAAAACAAGGTAATTACGAAACACTAAATTGGTTGCTGCACCACAGGAACGTCATGTCACTACTCATACTAGAAACATTAAATAGCTCGGATATTTTGGGGACGGCACGTCACTTGCGTATTCACCAGAAAGTAAGCTCCAGGGGAGTTAGGAAGGTGAAATGGACACGAAGTGAAATATTATTTTAATGAAAAGATGTCTTGCATTACAGTTGAGTCAGTAGATAAATATTCCAGACGTATGACCTTGTTCAGTATATATGTAACAACTGATATATATATATATATATATATACATGTAGGAGTCGGAATAGTGCAGATGCTGACTTCTGTTTGTAGAGACGAATGCAGTCGTATCTCACGAGACGCAGGCTCTGGTCGGAGACTTGACGACTGCCTGGGTGGATGAATTACGACTGCTGTTACATCACGTCGATGGCGGAGTCAGGGAATGGTGTCTTCCAGGAGAACAGATATTCAACATGCACTGCTTGACGTACTCGTACACAAGCCAATGGTGGCAGTATTATGCTTTGGGGAATGTTCTCGTGGACGAGCTTCAGATTGGTGGTCGTTGTAGAATTCACCATGAAACCTGTGGACTATGTCAACTTCCTGACCAGTTACACCGATTTAATAACTTCTGTGCGCTTCACCAGAACTGGTATCTTCCAAAAGGATGATGACGCATGCCGCAAAGACAAAATTGTGCTCCAATGGTTTGAAGAGCATGATGGAGCACACCAATTGATGCTCTGTTCCCTCAGCTCGCCGGATATTAACCTTATTGCACACATCTGTGATGTCATGAACGTCAGCTCAGAGTTTCAAACCACATTCTTATAATCTACAGGAATTGTGTGACCTGTGCCGGCACATCTGGCACGATCTACCTTAGGCCACGTACCACAGTTTTATAAGCTCCATGAAACGAAGAATTGCAGCTGTTTTGCGTGTGAAGGGGTGGACCAACACGGTATATTAGTATGAGTGGTCATAATCGTTTGGCTGATAAGTGGTACTATTCCTCAGTGGTAGGGATAAACCTTAATGATATGTTAGTATGTGTGATTGTGGTAGGTAAACAAGTAGTGTATTAACTGGAGTTGAACGAAAATTGTGAAGATTTATTATATTCATACTATTGTTCATAGTAGTAAGAAAACCCGACTAAATCACGAATATGCGCATGTAAAATGTAATACGTTTACAGAACCAAGTTCATGGATTTTATCGACTTGTTTAGCAATTTAATCAATGCTTTAATCAAAGGCATAATCTATACGAGAGTACCCAGCTTCCCCTGTTTCGTCATTGGATGTGAACACGGATGCCAGACGATTTCTGTTTGACAAGATATCAGCTAAAGCTTTGGAGTCGCTGCTGCTGTTCGTTGCAGATTGAGGGTGAACACGTTGAGGAGGGAAACAGATATGACTTGAGTTGATCAGATTGTAACAAGAGGAATCTGAAACGCACAGAATAATAAGCAGCTTCAAGTATATAATGAGTTGACGTGCTTATGCATAGGTCACTGATACGTCAGGCTATTGCATAATAAACAGTTCTATTTAGTCGACCAGGTTTGTTAGGTCTGGGCCTGACTTTTTCGAAACTATCCGGTAGTTTCAAAAAATTCAGGCCCAGACCTGACGAAACCTGGTCAGCTAAATAAAACTTTTTATTGTGCACCAACGTGTTGAATCTTTTTATTAACAAACAGTTATTTAATGAAATCTTAGTGCTTTATGAAGTCACTTCAGAATACTATCCGAGTAATATGATAATTCTCTTAATCGTGAAATCTCCACAAGGTCGATTGAAAATTACTTATGTTGATCATTGACAAAAGAAATTAAGGCAAAACAGTAATTCATTCAATTACTTAATTCCAAATAAATCTTTTGGACAGACGAAAACAGTGTCAAACAATCACAAAAAGTTTGTGCGAATTTGCAATACTGTTATTATAACCAAGTGCAGGGAAACACAGATGAAACTATTGCATCTTGGGAATTTAAAGAACTGTATCCTGTAGTCATTTTACGTGTAAGAAGCGTAAGTACGAGTTAGGGTCTAACTCGTTAGTTATTGGGCCCAGGGCGCAGTAGTATTTTCGGGAATCTGTGAACCGTCGTATTTTTAACAAAAATTAGCGGCGATTATCAGATTCATCTATTTCGTGTTATTTAAGAACATCCATTTTGATGATTACTAGCTGATCTACCCGACGTTGCTCGGGTCTTGAAATAGTATATTGTAAAGAAAAACTTTACTTACGTCGACGCCAAGATCGAACCTACGGATCTGTCATCTCTAAAGTGACCGCTTTACCGGTTAAGCTACGCCGACGGGGTAACTGAGTAGCTTATTTTAAAGTAATTTGTGGGTGAGCATTACAATATTTATGAAGCCCATTATGGGGGAAAAAAAAATCGACACATTTTGTTGCATCCTACATCATTTTTCCATTATTTTGTGGCAACACAGAAAGTTCTAGCTTTTCAGGTACATGTAGGAAGTATGAAGTTGCAGGTGCTCTTCAGCGACGAATTCGGGTTTAATTTGGGCAGTGGTGATTGCTGTGCTCGTGGGACTACGAAGGGCGCCTGCCAATGTCCGGACATGCCTGAGATTGAGTGACAATCTCGCTCCGCAAGGGGTCCTCCACGTGGTGTAGTCCGGAAAAATTTAATCACGGCTAAAGGCATGACGGTTGGTCTAAAGAGATACAGACCGCAGAACGGCGTCCATGTCCCGAACAATAGGGATGGCCTTCGGATTGGTTGGTCGCTTCCTGGGCCTTGATTTGTGCGCTAATGCACCTAAGGCACTTTTTGTGCTGCCGACCCGACCGGATGTTTAAGGCCCGGTGTGTGTTTTTCTATCTTCGGATAGACTAACGTGTCCATGTCCCGGACAATAGGGATGGTTCTCGGAGGATTAGTCCCCTCTTTGACGGCCTCGAACGTTCCTTAGCGGCACTTTTTGCGCCGTGGACTCGACCGGATGAGTAAGGCCCGGTGTTCTACTATCTTCTGATAGGCAAACGTGCATCCACGCCCCGGATTATAGGGGTGGCACTCGGAGGATTGGTCTCCTTCTTGAGGGCCTCGCCTTATACACTTTAGACACTTTTTGTGTCGCAGACCCGACCGGATGTTAAGGCCCGGTGTTTTTCTATCTTCGGATAGATAAACGTGCGTCCATGTCCCGGACTGTTGGGATGGCCTTCGGGGGGATTGGTCCTCTCCTTGATGGGCCTTGAACGAAAGTATACTTATGCGACACTTTTTTGTGTCGTGGACCCGACCGGATGCTAAGGCCCGGGGTTTCTGAAACCTAAAGGAATTGACGGAACCGATTGGTTAACGGCCTCCAGCACGCGAACACAGTAAAACGTGGTCGCACCCGGAGAGGATTCTTCCGAACGGATTAAGTTCCATTGGGGGTCCTCGTGAGCATTCCAAACGGCTCGAACGGGGTTGGAGGCCCGGGGCTGGATCAATGAAACGACCACCCTCGGGAATGGCCACACTGGTTAGCGCCATGCGAACCACAGGTCGTAGTCTCCGGTCCCACGCATTGGCGAGAGACGAGGGTGTGCCCGACCTGCCCGTAAGCCGCGTCTTGCCCAAGACGCGGGAGTGACCGATTGGTGAAGGAGAGCCCCGGCGCAACACGAGGACATAACCGGCGCACGGAGAGCTTGTCAAACTCTCCTGCTCTCTTTCAAATGACAGGTGAAAAAGAGTCTGACCGGACGTCCTGGGTTATCAAGAGGATTAAAAATATATAAAAGCCTTCGGGCATTAAAACCCAAAAATATTTGGTTTTCGTATTGTGCATATCTATGTTTCGTGTGTTATAACCGCCCTGTTTTATGAGTAGCTCGAGTTTCTATATGCACGGGAGAGTGCACCTCGAGTGTGAGCAAAAGTTGGCTGTTACGGTCAGAGAACCGAGGTTCTCTGACGCAGAATGGCTGACTCCAGAGATATTATGAGTTCTGATCCACGCCTGGCAAACGTGAGATGCGGAACGACCAGCCATGACAATACGTGGGAGGAATAAGCGCTGGGGAAACCAGCACTGCCTATCCTCGATGTCGCTGGCTGGGTACAGGTAAGTATATACTAACACACTTGGACGAATCGCAGGTTTGCATGCGCTGCGATTCGATGTGTCGTCCTATAAAAACTAAAAACCGCAGCGACCGAGCCTCTGACAAAGGCTTGCCCGGAGATACAATAAGACTCTACGAAGTCTCGTCGAACGCTGTCGAATCCTTCGACAGTGGGCACCGGAGCCTTGAGGGGAAGCCCTCGGCTCACGAAACCTGTTCGTTTCGAGCAATCGCGGCTCCTTCGGGAGTTCGACCATCTGGAAGTAGTCAGACCGGGGGATCGAAAGTTGTTGAGTGTGGCCTGGTCGGCGGACGCTAACCCAGGGAGTACGACTCGGGATCAACGGTCGCGAGGCTCCCTTGGGCACTGGAAAGAAGGGAAGGAGGCACCCTCCAGTCATGTCGTATCTCCTCAGTCGGAAGCCATCAGAGAAAACTACCAATAGCGGTGCAGACTTTATTGGATGGCAGGTTCGTGTATGAACGCCGTCTCCCCGGCCCTGGGAGACTGGGCTTTTTCTCTCTCTCTCTCTTACTATGGCGAACAATGTAGTGAATGCAGACATGCGACACTTAGAGACCAATGTTAATGAGAAAGAAAATGACATTATTTTGGCCAAGGTGGTGGTCAAGACGGAGGTGCCGAGCCCGGACACGGACCCCGGGCCGGTTGAGGTAGCGGAAACGCACTCGCAGATAGAAACGTTCGAGCAGCGGGCGATGCGGCGAAGGACGAGATACTGGCAAAATGTCGCCAGTACTTGAAGAGCACTAGTAAAAAGCTGTCCCACGTTCAGACAGAGGAGTGAAGCAATCCTCTTGGCATGTTCCAGGACTTTTGTACGGAGCTAATTTTGGAATGTGCACGGCTCAGGGGGAGAGCCGAGGTCATAGAGATAGTGCAAGAAGCTCCCACTGAGGCAGCAGTGGTGATCAATGATGCCTTGGATGATTGGTTCAAGGAAGTCGTGTACAAGAAACGGAAAAAGGCCAAAAGGTAAAAGAAGAGCGCTGCGCCTGCACCTCAGCAGGCGGGCAGCACTTCTAAGGCTAAAAAGCCTAAAGCTAGAAAGCGGAACGCTGGAAAGGACGCAGCCCGATTCCTGCTGTACCAGAAGGCTACGGAGGGGACAAGCCGCGAGGTTGTTACCAATCTCAAGGCACAAATTGACCCTAACGTGGCAGTTGAGGGTCTCAAGTATGTGCGGGAAATACGGGGACAAGGCGTCCTCATTCAATGCGTCAACGCTGAAGGGGCTACCGGCTTGCGCGAGGCGATACAGGCTCATTCGGAGATGAGCACCTCCGCCTGGGTGGTAGACCACCGTTTGCGACTTCCCCGCGTTCTGGTCTATGACCTACCGGGTGAAAAGGACGCGGCAGGCATCAAGGAGTACCTGTCGGCCAAATATGAGGTTTTTAAGGACCCAGGCGTGAAGCCTTTGTTCGCCCTCAACGGTCGACCGGCAGTGGCAGATAAGCACTGGGTCGTCGAGTGCCCAAGTGCAGCCGCTAAGCACATTCTGGAACTAAAAAGGCTCACAGTGGGGTGGACTTCTCATAGAGTCGTCCCCCCACCACTCCGTAGTGCGGTGCTATAAATGCTTGGGTTCGGGCATACGTCGCACAGATGTGCGCAGAAGGACAAAATATGTGCAAGGTGTGGCCGGGCACACGACAACGAGTGCAAAGCAAGTAGGACCCGGAGTTGTATTAACTGCGTAAGGGCAAACGCAGGGAAACTAGGGACCGCAGAGTCCCAGCACTCTGCACTTAGCCGGACATGTCCGAGCTACGCCAAGGCTTTAGCTGCTGCAGAACGTTTCTCCACGCGATAGATAGTGCACCAAATCTCCGACTGCTTCAGCTTAACGCTGCGCATGTTCACGCAGCTACGAGTCGGTTGATGGTCGAAGTGTCAAAGGGATACCATGTTGTTCTCTTCAAGAGCCATACGCCTGGTGCGAGACGCCGGGCGGAGAGTATGCGCTCCGGGGGATACTTAACCACCTGAAAAGGGTCCACACACGGAGTGAGTTACCCAGATGTGCAATCCTGATAACAGACCCCGGTCTGGCAGTCTTCGCGACCCTTGTAACGCCCAAGGTCGTTGCTGTTACCATCAAAGATTCTGGAAAGGAGATTCACCTGGTATCGGTCTACTCGCCTCCATCAGAGGCGTTGGAGCCGACACTCCGGATCATCGAAGACTTGCTCACAAGGAGCGGTGAGTGATTTCTAGTCGGAGGTGACTGGAATGCCAAACACTCCTGCTGTGGTGGGAGGCAAACTGACGAGTCAGGAAGGCAGCTGGCCGAATTCGTTACTGAGCACGGGATGCACATTCTCAACGACCCACACTCTCTCTGGACCTTCTCAACGGTGAGGGGTGACTCCTGGATCGATGTTACCATTGCAAGTGATGGTTTGGTGTCAGACGTGGTTGGCTGCGAGGTCTCTTATGAGCCTTTTCGCCCTGTTCCATGGTGGAACTCCCGGCTGCGATCGGAACGCGTCCGAGTACGCAAGCTAAGGAGAATCTACCAGGACGAATCGAACGCGGAGGAGAGGCTCCGCAAGGGGCTCATCTTCCGCAAAGCGCGTGCCCAGTATTGGCGCTTGATTAACCAAGCCAAGCGAGAATCCTGGAGAAAATTTTGTGAAGAAGCTAGCTCAAACCCTTTTCAATCAGTCTATGAACTGGCTAGTGGAAGAACTCGTTATACGTCAGTACTTGGTGCAGTTCGTAAAGCTGACGGCACGATGACCCAAACGGTCAGCGAAACGGTTGACGAAATATTGGGCACCTTCTTTAAGGAGGACGATATACAGGATGATACCGTCCCGATGACGGCCCTCAGGCGGGAAGTGGGGCCTGCGCCTCGGGGAGAGCCCGACCAGAGCTTCACACCGCAAGAGGTGTCACGAGTGGTCCAGTGCCTGCCCAAGGGTAAGGCGCCAGGGTTCGATAAGCTGACTAGAGAGATCATTAGCAGAGTGAGTGTCAATTTCCTGGCAGGTCTATTCTCAGCATGTCTTGAATAAGGAGTGTTTCCGACAGTCTGGAAGAAGGGGAAACTAGTTCTTCTACCGAAACCGGGCAAGGACCCTAGTGAAGTGAAAGGGCGGCGTGGCATATGCCTGCTCCCGATTCTAGGGAAGGTTTATGAAAAGCTTCTCTTAGGGAGGCTTACCTTCCACTCCGAGAGGCTAGGGTTTCTGAGCCAAAACCAATTTGGCTTCAGATCCCAAATGTCGACGACACTGGCCCTGCACAACGTGATTGAGCGGGCACAAAGAGTGAAAGCTGGGAATAGAGTCTGTGCGCTGATCTAACTCGACGTCGAGGGAGCGTTCGATGCCACTTGGTGGCCCGACATATTGTGGGCTCTGAAACGGATGGACTGTCCTCCTAACCTATATCGAGCGGTACAAAGTTACCTAGGTAATAGAGAAGTGTATCTGTAGGTCGGTGAGGACAGATATGTGAAACGCTTACAGCGCGGAACACCGCGAGGTTCATGTCTAAGCCCATATCTGTGGAATCTAGTAGCGAACTCTGCTCTCGAGCTCCAGTTTCCAACTCCGGTTGTTGTGCAGGCGTACGCGGACGATATCCTGCTCTTCGTCGAGGCGAGAACTATTACGGATCTCGAGACACCCGCGAATGTAGCCTTGAAGCAGTTATGGGAGTGGAGCCGAGCTCACAAGATAACTTTCAGCGCAGCCAAAACGACAATCATTATCGCCAGAAAGCGGTTGAGACTCACTCAGAGCTTCCCGACTTTCAGGATGGATAACGCGGTCATCCGACCAGTAAAGGAATTGACGCTCCTCGGTGTTATGATTGATGAAAATCTGGGGTTTCTCCAGCACGTAGCCTGGGTGAAGGACAAAGTCGAGGAGGTGGTAAACCGACTCTCATATTTCGCCCGGGCATTCTGGGGCCTCAAGGGAGATGCACTGAAAATATTGTATAAAACAGCCATAGAGCGGATGGTTTGTTACGCGGCGGGGCCTGGTATAAGAGCACGGCCAACTCCCGGTTGGTTCGGGCTCTGGCCTCCATCCAAAGGATTTGTGCGATCCGAATAACTCGGTCGTACCGCACAGCCTCGACCGATGCCTTATGTGTAATTGCATGACTGTTGCCGCTTGACCTGGTTGTCTCGCAAGAGGCGGCCTTGTTCCGAGCGGGTACCTTACGGGTGGGATGTGATCATGTATCACATGTTCAGCCGTTGGAGGAGAAGCCGGTGAATGTTTCAGGATGCCATCCGAGGGACAGGCCTTACTGTTCCTGGACGTCTGGCGTTGAGCTGGACGAAAGTATCGAGTTATTCACGGATGGATCTAAGGTGGGCCAAAGGGTAGGTGGCGCGTTCTGCGTCGTTGAAGATGGCATACCAGGTACCAACCAGAAGTTTAGACTCAGTGATGGGTCAACAGTGTTCCAGGCAGAGGCCCTAGCTTTGCTACGAGCAGTCGAGTGGGCGAGTTGCTTACCGCCCGGAAAGAGCGTGTCATTCTGTCGGATAGCCAATCAGTCTTGAGCGCGCTTGTGACGCTAGAGAATACCACAAAGTTAATCTGGAGTCTTGCGACGGCGGTGGCCGCAGAACGCAGTCGACGGACTGTCGAGCTCATCTGGCTCCGAGCGCATTGCGGGACTCCGGGTAACGAGCTGGCAGATACATTGGCAAAGACCGCAACCAGACTGGAGACTGTCACCGATACAGTCCCAATGTCTAGGGAACAGCTTAAGACAGCACTTCATGCAGCGTCGTCACAAGCCTGGCAGAGCCGATGGAACAATGCCCGAAGTGGCCGACACACTTACGGAATCATCCGTAAGGTGAGCGAAGTCCCGACGGCGGTGCCTGGGTTTTTCGAAACTCAGGTGCTCACCGGACACAGACGTTTCCCTGCATATCTGCATCGGGTTCGGCGCATACGAAGCGCCGGCTGTGCGTGTGGAAGCAGCACGGGGGACGTAGACCACTACATCTACTCGTGTCCGATAACGGCAAACATTGCCCAAAGTATTCGCTCTGAAGCGAACCCGCACATAGATAGGGAAAATGAGGAGGATAGGCGTGTATGTGCGGAATTAAGACGGTTTTGCAGTGAAAACTTTAGTTGCATATCTGAATTCACTGAGCCATCCTCTGTCTCGGTGTCTGAGGACATCTCGTAAGCAGGTCTATACAGGCCTAGCCTGTGCACCAACTCTCGAGATGCCCGTCTGGGTTCGACGGGGACGAGGTTGTACTCGGTAACTCGTCTCCCTTACACGGAGAATGATGTACGAAGGCTGTGCCGGTCTACTCTGTTTTGGACGGCACGCCTCTAGGGTTGGGCCAGCGGGGCCTTCCTCCCCGATGGTCCTGCCAAGCCTGTTAACACGTTTAACATCAGCCTGAAAGTCTTTATTGACGGGTCGGGCTTAACGGACCCCCCCCACACACAGAGGGGGTGGGTGGGTTCCCACCTTCGCTGTGTTCGTGATTGGTGGCCCCCTTGGTCAGTGTCTCAATCCTATCTTTTCTATCGAGTGTCACATGTCCTCCACAACCTGGTCTGGAGAGCCATCAGATACGACATCCGGTTAGGACTTACCGGAATGCTGGTCAGTGCAGAAGTTTGGCGGCTTCTGGCGCTGAGAAACACAGACTTGTGTAGGGTTGCTAACGGCGATCGCGCGCATGCGCCCCATCATTCCCCCTACACATAAGTGACTTACGTAAATAGTGAGAAGGAAAGGCAAACGCCTGTGCATTTTTAAAGCCATTTTATAAGTAAATAGTGAATTAAGTTGTTATTTAATTGGGGACGTAATAAAAAAATCGTTAAAATCCTCCAAAACTATGCACCAAACCATCCCTTCTCGCACTCTTTCCGACTGCTTCGACCTCTCCAAAAACACGACATCATCTACTCAGGCAAAACAGCTGCAATACTACCCTACCACCCCTTAGAAAAACCCATGGTTCGAAAAGTAAGCACAGTATAGCTCTCGCCGTAAAACGAAACCACAACGACAGATAACCCCATGATTCGAAAAGTAAACACAATATAATTCTCGCCATAAAACGAAACCACAACGAAATAATTAAATATTAACGAACATGGATACTCGCCAAAGCCGCCAAATTTCTGCACCGACCCGCATTCCGGAAAGTCGCATCTGGGTACTCCTGGATCCCAAGGACAATGACAGCGCAATGATCTTACAGACAATTCTGTTGCCTTTCATGGTTGGGCTCCCTAGAGCCATTTTTCAGCAGGATAATGTTCAGCCGCACACGGCAAGTATAACTAAAGGAATTTCTCCGCCAGGTTGCCACACTGCCTTTTCCTATACTGTCGCCAAATTTATCGCCAACTAAAAATGTGCGGGATCGTTTTTGACGCCAACTTTGCATCCCTACTTATGTGCACGATACCAAGGTCCACTTACAGCAACTTTGAACAGATACGTCGCAAGATACCATAAGGGCCTTGTATGCCTCGATACAGTCCCGTATTATATGTTATATTCAAGCTAGTGGTGTTCAAACAAGGTTCATTTCTCCTCAATAAAATATCCTTTTGATCTGATATTGTAATCAGTTACTCCTATGAATATGATATTCACGCATATAAAGTTTTATTCGTTTCCGGCTACTCTTTCCTGCTGCCATTTTGATGGCGCCACTCCTGAATAGTTTTTTGGAGAGCAGCGAAATTGCTCTCCAAAAAATCAGCAATGACGCCTTCATGGTTTCATTCCTGAATTTTTTTTTTTTTGCAAATGAGGTGAGGCCAATGCACATCAGTGAATGAACTGCAAACCTGCACCAGGTTCGATCGAAGCCAAGTTGTCTGAAGTTCCAAATTAATAATGGAATAATTCTCACACATTTGTACCTCATGGGAAATGTGAAGAAATCTCAGATGTGTAATTCCGCGTATCAAATTACAAGCGATAAGTTGAAGTTCACCCCTGTTTCAAGGGTCTTCTCCTCAGCTCCGGCAAGCTCAGCATGAGACCGAGCAGTCACTGCAACGAAATCAGAACTATGAGCACCAACGGTGCCAGAAAACATATCTTCTGTGCTCCTTAAGCTCTTAACACGACAGGAGCGTTTTGAAATCATCTCCAATTCGGTACAGTAATTTGCAAAAGTTAAAGTAATCCAGAAATAACCAAAGTGAATCAAATCAAATCAAATATCCAACTTAACTAAGAAACTTGAATTACAGCGACTAATTATAAAAATGAAGCAGAAGAAAAAAATCAAAGTATTTATTAAGGTCTAATGAAATTTACAAGGGAAACATGAATGTCTGTCGTGTTTCAATATTCAATAACAGGATTGTTTATCATATTTTCAAGTAATTAATAAAGCACTATACTTTACTCAGCAATTAGTCAAATTCAGAGACAATTTTACGTTTTTGAAATAACGTTAAAGTTTAAATTTACTTTGCTAATGTCTTTCTCGGTGTATTTAAATGTAAGTTTCACTTATCTGAAAAGGGTGAACCACTTCTATCCTTCAGGTAACCTTTAAGTCAAGAATTTGATGACTTCACATCTATAAAAAAAACTTTAACAAGTTGTGTCCGTTCGGGACTTTTCAGTGCTTAAATCACTACTTCAGTATGATCTTCTTTAAGGCTCGTCGGCTCAAAATTTAGTCAGCAGTGCGGCTTTCAGTAAGGAGAGAAGTTCTCTTCTGAGCGAGCGAGGAAACGAAACGATTTATAAGTCGAATGTGTCAGTCACGTTTGACGTGGCTTTGTTTCCAACACTGATTTTTTTTCCCCGCTTAGGCGTATGAACACGTTAATTTTTGCCTGTTTCATGGAAATGTTAATGGTTTGTAAGGGAGGATTAGTGATCGTTACATTGTTGTTCACTGCTTTCACGCCACAAGGATTTCTTTTTAATTGTCATCTGACATTTTATGAGAAATAAGTTTTTTACACTAGCAGTAAAGTTCTTAATTATACAAGGATTCAGCACGTTGTTGCACAAAAAGCATAAAGTTTACATTTCAACTTGAAAACAGTGGAACATTATCCTTCCTAGACATTTTAGTCAAAAAAGGGGACAACGCCTTTTCCACTTCAGTATAACGCAAACCATTCGCCACGTACTTCCCACCACATGCCAGATCCTGCTATCCCCAAGAAGAAAAAATCGCAGCTTTTTTATACATTTTTCCACAGGGCTATTAAAGAGTGTTCCGACAGTTTATCCCCTCAATGAAGAATTAGCATTTCTCAGATCCGTCGCTCCTAAAAGAGGATATGACCCATGCAACATTGATCTGCCATGAGAAAAATTCGAAAGCCAAAAGTGAAGACTTGTCTTATACCTGATCCGAAATCCACTCGCACCAACGCGATCACTTTACCATACTTTCCCAACATCAGTCATTCTATTTCCAAGACAAGATCGTATACAATCTCTTTTCCTTTTTCATTAGGCAATCACATGGGGAATAAATTATTCTAATACGCAATAACGATAGGAAAATATCAGGTTGGCAGAGGGATTTGCTAATGTGACCTCGTGATTATTATTATTATTATTATTATTATTATTATTATTTTGTGTAAAACGGCCCAGTAGCAGTAGCTGAGTTGATTTATGTAATAGTTGAAATTCAAACTTAAATAATACCTGCTTTCTGTAATAATAGTCTGTTTCTCGACCCAGACAAACTGCCTTCTTCTAGGTCTAATCGGTCCAGTTGGCAGGGTCGTTGTAGTGATTCTGGATTTTCCCCTTGAAAACAGGGATGATGTCTTTCATACTTACTTCATTTTTTTTTGCATTAAGGAAAATGTTTAAAATTTTCAAGTGGTTAAAATGTACACTGGTGGACAAAACTTAAAGACGAAGAAGAAATGCACATGTATATGAAAAATTACTTGTGGTTGTAAACCAAAAGGAAAACAATAGAATTAACAACATGTTCAACGTGCGTTAATATCATAATCATGTTGAAAGGAAGTACACAGGGTGTCAAAAGGTGCATATTGACCGACGACGTGGTTGTACAAAGAAGGCACAATACGGACTACAAACAAGCTTGAGCGTTATGTCAATAAAGGATATGGCCACCATGAAGTGCGGTGCAACTTTGTATACACCATGGCATACTTAGAACAACATGATCCAGGAACTGTTGAGGCAAGTTCTCCCACTTCTCTTTCACTCCACGGATGAGGGTCTACTTGTATATCGGTGGATATTGTTGACCAGCAATACGTCTTCATAAGGCATTCCATACATTTTCAATCGGATTGAGGTCCAGTGAACATGCTGGACAGACTTTGCAATGGATATCCTCGTTATCAAGACATTTCTTTACAGCCAGTGTGCGATGACAAGGCGTGTTATCACCCATAAAACGAAACTTTTCATCGACAGCACCTCGGAAAACTCGCACATGTTGGAGCAGAACGTTATCCGTATACCGTTGGCTGGTCATGGTCCCCCGGTCAAGCACATGCAGGTTCGTACGGCCATTGACCGTAATGGCCATTGACCATTGTCGGCAGCATCATGATGTCTGCCGATATCGATGCCTTTTCTGAACATTTCTGGACGATAAGCCCTGACAACTTCACGCTTTATCTCACTTCCTGTCCAGAATCAGACGATAAACTGAATCTACTCTTATCTGAGAAGAGCATGGTAGCCCAAACGTCATCAGTCCAGTTGCGATGCAAACGACACCATTGCAAACGAGCGCTACGTTGACCTCTCAAGAGTGGGACACGCACAACAGGTCTTCGGGGGAGTATACTGTTTTCTTTCGGCAACGTCTTGCAACAGTTTTACGGGATATCTGAGTTCATGTGGCTGCGTGCAACTGACGTGCCAGGTCTCCAGATGTGCTGCGTCGGTCATTTTCGCAGAAAGAACATATATACTGATCTTTTTGGGCGCATCGTCTCTTAGGGTGACCTCCCCCTCTTGCGCCTGCTGCACATTTCACTAGTCTCAAATGCTGCTCACACACATAGCCTAGAAACGAGATTGTGCGCAATGTTAAATTCACGAGCAACATCTGTGATTTGCTACCCTTCTTCCAGTTTTCCGATTATTCTTCCACGAGTGAAATAATCTAAATGATGCCTGGAAGACATGGCCGGAATTTCAATATTGTCATTTCAATCCTTCCCCACCGAATTTTACATCCAACGAAAACTGTAACCTCTTATCTGTGCTGTTCCGTGATCGACACGTGCGTAACTCAAAACTTTGCATAAGTTTCACAACACAGATTACATTACGAATTCCTGCAACCTTCAACCGGCTGATGCGGTTCAATTTCTAACGGTAATTGGTGAAAATAGTATTCGTCCTTACGTTTTGTCCACCAGTGTATCTTGACAGTATTATATATTAAGATTCAATATTTAATTGATTTAGATTCTATTGTGGAAAATAGGAATGTTGCCGAAGAGTAGCAAGAAAATGCACTAGGTAAGTTAGGCGAATTAATCATTTTTTTAATGGAAATTAAATACGTACTTAATAGGGGTCCAGAACAAACTTCAACAATCCACTCAACACTTCAACAATCAAAATCCCAAAACGATTAAATTACCAGAATTAACCATTGAAAAGTTTTATGGTGATCCTAAATGTTGGATTGAATTCTGGAACAGTTTTGAGAGTTCCATGGTTAAAAAAGAAACGCTGCCTAAAGTAGAAAAATTTGCTTACTTAAAAGTGTTTTTAACCGGACAAGCCTCAAACATAGTTCCAGGTTTTCAGTTTAACTGCGGTAAACTATGACAGTTGCGTAAAATCCCTTAAACAGTAGAAAGGTGATATTATCAATTCTTTCATGAACAAAATCTCAGATTCAGAATGTGAATAAAATTCTTCCAACCTAAGGGCATTAAGAAAATTGAACGATGGGTCAGAAATATCGATTCGAAATTTAGAAGCAATGCAGGTTACATCTGGATCTTATGGGCATTCATTGATTCCAATGTTATTGAGGAAAATTCCAGAACAGATGGTACTGAAATTTAATCGTCGAAGAGCCTCAAAGGATGAGGTCGATATTTCGGAACTAATGAACTTTATCACAACATAAATATAATTCAAAGAAGCATCTTGGTTAGTTACAAGTGATAGAAGAAATTTTGCACCACCACGCTCTGATCAAACAAAAGGGGGATGTAAACGGTTTCGAAAATGACGGTTGCAACGTTAAATACACTGGTTAATTGTGTATGTATCTTCTGTGAAGCACATCATGATCTCTTGATGTGACAGAAATTCACGTGATAAGCTCGCTAAATTAAAGGAAGAACATAAGAGTTTCAAGTGTTTTAAGGAATTTTATCAGAGCCGTAACTGTAGAATTAAAATGTCATGGTTTGGGTGAGGTGCTCGAAATTACCACGAATCGACTTGTACGAACCAGTATAACCAATGCAGTGTAAACGAAACAAATAAAAATTTTGAAGGAAATTTTCTTGCGTCAAAAACTGACCCAAAGGTTACAGATTCGAATAACATAAACGAAAAACAGAATTTAGACACTGTTACATCCGTTAACCAATGTCACAATTATAGTTTTCGTCGAAAGAAGGCATTGTTGCGAACGTGCCGTAACGGTCCTACTAACTTTCCAACCCAAATTAACATAAAAATTCAACAAACCGAAAAAACTAACTTTTCATCCGCCTCCTCTGCAAGAAAGAGAACGAAGACAGGAAAAACGAGACTGCGACACGTCAAAAATGATGCTATGTTAAAACAGTGTAAAAAGGTCAAAAAGTCGAAAGAACTTTGTTTAAAAAAATATAGTTTGAAGAGAAGCACCATATTTTGAGAAATCTTGACAGAAACTTAATTGCGTAAAGTCTTTTTACTGAAGAGACTAAAATGCGAAACCTTACTTAAAAATTAACCTCTTTAGCGCAAAGAAAGAAGAGGTGCAAAATTTCTTGTGGAAATTCCATGTTGGAACGCGGTTCTCAAAGAAGTGGTATTCAAGTTTTACTT
>JJRW01S0033132.1:19126-30642 GCA_001188405.1 Loxosceles reclusa
CAGTTTTTGCCTCTTCGTGTGACTTGCACTGATTCCAGAAGACAATTTTCAATACGTTTTGAATTATCAGATTGTATTCTTCGAAAACAGTCAAATATATAACATTTCTTACAAAAGTCGTACTAAATTTCCCTTGCGCACCATGGCCCTTGCGCACATGCGCGGACCGAGATTCGACGAAAGAGTCGATGTCCGAACCCCACAAAAATACTACTTTGGTTTTTTTTTAATAAACTCAGCTACTTTGCATACGGAGCTTTTAGCTAAAGCTGAGACTCGTAAATTTTCAGCTTTTGACTGTCGTCAAAGAGCAGAGAGAAATCTACACGTTACATACTCAGTCTCAAGCACAGTCATTCGACTACGGAAGTGTAGTCGCGTCAACATACTTTTGAGAAAGGTGGATCGCGAAATTCCACCGAAATCGGGATCAAGTTTTTGAAGATTGGTTTTAACTTGTGCATATCTAACGGTGTTTATTTCTCTTGCACAAGGTTGCGAATTAAGACAGGTTGATGCAGCCTACCCTTCGTGGGGCTGTGCCTTACACGGGTACATTTACAATTTTGTTTCTTTCGGCGCTTGTGCTTTTTACTCTTGCTCCTATTTGGCCTACGTTTGGCACAGAATAACTTCTTCAGGTTTTGTGCCATTGAATATCAACCAATCATCCGACCAGGCAACTTGTTTTCATTGTTCCATGCTCCAGTAGTACCGGTGACGAGTTACTGTGCTGTGCAGCACGGGTTTGAGTCCTGGTTGGCATACCCGTTATCAGTGCCAGTCTCCCATGATCACTAACAAAATTTCCGGAACACTCGGTCTGCGAACAAACTGCATGCCGTACCACCTGTAGTTGCAGACTGGCCGTGCACTTTTCACCTTTCTAGACGGGAGGACGTGTCACTCACTCGGCTTCGCATTGGACACACTCGTCTCACGCATGGTCTTCTTTTTGTGGGGCGAGGAGCCAGCTACATGTTCCATCTGTCATTCAGTTTTGTCCATTAAACTGATTTTCATCGACTGTCCTGTTTTACATTCACTTCGTGTTCAGAATTTTTACTCGCACGTTTTAAAACTTCATGCCGTTGTAGCACCACTTGATTTTCCTATTTTTGACACTTTTTTTGCTTTTTTGTCATATTTTACAAACTCTAATTTGTTTTTATTCAATTTTCATTGTATGTGATGCGATGGTTTTATCACCCAGTTTTATCTTTTCCTCTTGTGCACGCCCATCCCATGTTTTACAAATTGCTAAACTTTTACGTCTCCCAAAGTGTTTCAGGAGTCACCACTGCAGACGAAGAGCATCCACTACGTAATTTAATGAACACGTGTTGGTGCAGTGTGCTTTTGGTTGGGCTGTGCGTTACGCGTGTACACGTTTTTCATTTTGTTTCCTTTTGTGTTTGTATGTTTTACGGTTTGTGTTCTGTCTTGCTTCTGTTCGTCTTACATCTGGCACGGAATGACGGTTCAGGTTTTGTGCCATTAAACCTCCATCAACCAACCAACCCGGTTGGCATGGGTATGTGCATTTTTCACATTGTTCATTGTCATCTCTTTTCCGGCACAGCATGATCATAATAGGTCCATTGAGCCATAAAAACCAAGCATCATCCATGGTCCAATGACAATGTTCATGTGTCCACTGGAGTCTTTAGTGACGATGGTACGGCAATAATAGACACACATGAGAGTGCTTAAATATTTTTCCGATCACCTTGTGCGATATGTACTTATATGTAGTAACACACGAGGGTGGTCTGCTGCGGAAGACTATCAAGGAATAACGCGTTACGTGCGCAGCAAAACTTGTACTTTCACGTTCGTTGTATTCAGCCGCCACTTGAACCACTGGTAGCTGTCTATTTCGTTTTAATATCTGTGAAGTAGTCCGACGTTCAGACTCGATGGACGGCTAACGCGCCTTAGCCTCTACCGGGAATTTCACCGTAATTCATCCATTTTTGATAAATACTAATGACGACTAAAATACTAAAGCCAACGAACAATCGACAAGTTTGGCTGTTTCCAAGGATCGTTTCGATCCTGCGGGCAAAACTTTTCAATCCCCAGCCTTCCCCATTGTACGCGCAGCGAACCTACGAAATTATTCCTCTATATTCTGAATATTTACTTTTGATGACGTGCCGTACTCTCCCTCGGAGGATCACCTTTTTGGCGAAGACAGTCAGTGAGTGACGTCCCCTAGATGCCGAGCCATGTTAGGTACTGTCCGTGTTCACCTTGTGTTTGGCACAGCATGGCCTTTACAAACCCTTGTGTCGAAACGAACGACTCCAACAACCAAAAGACAAGGCCCTAAGGGGCTCGTCTTTTGGTTGTTGGAGTTGACGTAGCGTGCGCAAGCCATAGTGTTCAAAGATCACAGCGTGGCCTTTACATACTCTTGTGCCATTAAACTTTAAAAAACCAACATACAGGGGTGGTCATAACGTTTTGGGAGGCAAGTGTATTATTTTTAAACCGTGCATTTTTTGCATTCGTTCGTAAATGAGTTTTGTTCCATGATCTTTGTTTTGCCAGAAGTTATTTTTCCCTCACAAATGATTTTGTGATATCACTTGTCTTAAATGATCTTGATATTCCTCATTTTTTATGCCACATAACAAACGTGAGTTTTTCTTTTTTAAGATCGATGTCAACGTGGGTGGCCAGTAGGTCCCGACGCCGAGGCCAGAAAGAAGTTCTATCCCGACAGAACTCTTGTGTTCCGAAACTTTCACGAATCATGGGAAAGGGACGGGATTCTCTTCTTCGTGACTCTGTTCGGGGATGCAAACTACGTAACATTTCTGAAGGATGGTAGCGTCGTTGTGGTCTACAAACAAAAAGCGAGCGTTTTCATCGCACTCTTTTGGATTACACAAATCCTGAAATATTCAAAGGACCAGAACGAAGTGCAAGTAGAGTACTTGTGGAATGCTCTGCATAATTCCCTTCATTATGAAAATACTTTTGCGGAAGAAAATGGTAAGATAATCTTACAAACATCCTCCGTTTGATAAAGAATGTAACAAAATAGGATATAATCAGAATAATTTCAGTACTTAAAATATTAGGACTATCGAGAAAAATGAATACCGATAAACAGGGTGTTCCTTCAAGACAACAAACTTTTGCTCACCGATATTTCTCGCTTGGAGTCTCCTCAGGGGCTTACCTCTTTGGTCACTACGGGGAAGATCGTCGCGTCCCCGAGGTGCCTGATCCACATGTGTTACCGTTTAGTTTTTTATTCGCCTGCCTGTTATGTTTCAGTGATGTCAAAGTCCAGACGTTTGTCCTCGTTCAGTTTTCTGCCTTTGTTTGCATTCTGTGACCATTTTGTTTTCTTCCGTCCAACGTTCACTTCTGTTCTACCAGTTTTTTTCTTCGTGTCTTGTGTTAGCACTCTGCTAGAAGTTTTTCTTCCAGGGATAGCGGTCCACACGGCTATTCCCTACTTACGCGGGAAATGGGGTTCCTGGTAATCGAGGAACGAGATACTGTCCCCAGTACATTGCTATGGCCCTTGCTTCAGCTACATGGGAGCTTCAGTCTCGGCCCGGACTGTCGCAATCGGCTTGACGGAGTATCACTTCGCGTCCTCCGGCTAGAGGCAACTGATTGGTCGGGTCGGCGGGATCAATCTTCCCTTTTGACTCGGCTGTGAGGATATAGCTCCTGGTTACCTGTAACGTGCCTGCGCGTTTCCTTGTTGGGCTCTGTGGTAGGTGGGACTGTAAGGAGCCGAATCGTATTTTACTGCTATGCAGTCACAACTTCTAAGAGCAGACCCTCCAAGAGATCCCGAACCGAATGCGCTGTTCCTTCACCTTCTGACACTGGTGCTACTGCGCCATGTTTTTAATCGTTCATTCTTCGGATACAGCCCCCAGTGGACTTGTATTCCATGCAAGGAGGGGAGTGGCGACACTGGGCCCTGAGCTAGGCGTCGTATTCTTCCTTTTCCTTGCGATTCCCCTTTTTTATCTTTTCTCGTTCCTTTCCTGTACCTTTTTTTTTTTCCTCCATTTTTTTTTTCTTTTGGTGCTACAACAAGACAGCATTCCACGTTGCTACAGTCTGCATGGTGGTGGGGGGATATGGATCCACTTTAGCGTGGCCGCATGTTTGCCATGTGCGACGACCCCTGTCATTGGAAAGGGGGATCCTGACAGTTGAGGGACGAGGTTACTGTCCCCAATACACTGATTTAGCCTCTGCTTCATGCTAGACGGCGTTTCAGTCGTGGCTCGGCCTGTGGCAAGCAGCTAGGAGGCGGGTTCCTTTGCGTTCCTTCCGCTAAGGCGAACTTATCGGTTGGGTAGGAGATTTGTCTCCCCGTTTGGCTCTGCTGTGCTGGTAGAGCTCCCAGTTAGCTCTGGCGTGCGATACATGTCCCCTTGCGCTTGGTGGTGGGTGGGGCTTCCGGGAGCAGAATTATTTTTTACTGCCATGCGGTTCCAACTTTCTTCTTCGAGCGGGTCCTCCAAGAGGGCCCGAACAGTGTTCTGCCACATCGTCTACTTCAATGTCATCTTCACCTTTTCTAATTGTACATTCTTCAGATCCAACGATCTCAAAGATATCGCCTTTGGTCATCTCCAAAGGTTCATATGCTGCAGCTGGCACACCTAAGTCCGTGAAGAAGGTACGCTCCAGAGAATGGTGGAAACGGCTTCTTCCGCAGTCTTCTACGTTGTTGAACTGTACGACTTTCGCAAACCTACCTATCGCCATGTCTTCTCCCGGTACTTTGAGTACCTCCCGCGTAGTTATCTCTGAATTGGATCTCCTCCGTGTCTCTGAGGAGGAGCTTCTTTCAGAGCTCTCGGACCAGGGAGTCCAGGCAGTGCGAAGTATTACTCTACGAACATAACGGTCGGACAGTACCAACGCGACACGTATTTTGACTTTCTCCTAGCCCAATTGCCGACGCAGATAAAAGTTCGTTAGCTCGCATGCTCCGTACGGCCATGTCTCCAATCCTCTGCGCTGCTTTAAATGCCAGCGTTTTGGTCAGGGACAGACATAACGTGGAATTGAGACTTGCCCTCGATGCGAGACGCACGAAAATGATTGCCCTTACTCACTTTGGTGTCTTAACTGCCAGAGAGATCACACACTCGGTTGTGCCCTAAGTGGCAGGAGGAAAGAATATTCAGCGAGTGAAGGTCACGCAAAATGTTTCTTATGCTGAAGCAAGAATGCTCGTGTCACCTGCGACACTCCGCGGTTCTTACGCGGCTGTCACATGCAGCTGCATGTCGCAAGACGTGCAAACTTCGCTCACATTTCGGCCGTTTTTTGTGTTGCCGAGCCCTTCTATTTTCACCCCGTAGTCTTCTGAGCGACGGGAGTCTGTTCCAAAGGCTTCCTCTTCGGCTAGGACATACTTCGCACCTAAACCACCTACCAAGCCTACTCCTGCGCCGAAGGCAACGAAATTGAAACCTCCTGGCTCCAAAACATAACACAAGTAGATAATTTCCGGTGCAGTCGTTCATGGTACCGTCTAAGTGTTTCAATCATTCAGGTAGCTCTCAGCCTTAGAGGATGATTGCATGGATACTGCTCCTCCTGCTCTTGCGCAGAAATATTGATCTAAGTAGCCCACTCCATCTGAGCCGCCGCCGCCTAAGTTCTATGCCTCCTACAATGAAACTCTTGGTTTGCGTGCTAACGTAGATGACCTGAAACGGGTGTTGCCCACCTATTCTCCAGTGTGTTGTTCCTGCAAGAAACCATGGTGCGTTTGACAGCTGAGGTACAGCTGCGTCACTATGGTATTTATCGTGCGGATGATGACTCGTCTTAATCTCGGTGAGGCGTTGCTCTTCTCGTCTCCCACCTCGGGCCTTTCCATAGCATTGACGCTTCGGATGTCTTTACACGCTGTTGTACGTATTTTTGTCGGCCATGCGCTCACGGTTTGTTTTTTTTACCTGCCACCGGGAAACCGAGTGGCTTTTCCACTCTGGGCACTCTAGTGTCACCTTCCGCAACCATTTCTGCTTAGAGATTTTAACGGTCACAGCACTCTTTGGGGAAGCTTCTCTACCAATAGTAGGGGTCGAGTTGTAGAGCGCTTGCTCACGGATCTCAACTTGTGCCTGCTGAATACTGGTGAGGGCGTGAAGGCGTGATTTTCATGCCCTCACGCGGTTATTCACTGCTTTGGATCTGACTTTGTTCTCTCCGTCAGTTTCGTTTGTGGTCGTAGTCTGTCCTTTCGGACCCCATGGGAAGTGACCTCATTCCCATGTTGTTTTCCTGTACCACTACTGACAACGCGTTTTCCAACTTCCTGAGGTGGAAAGTGGATTGTGCGAATTGTGATAGTTTTACCACGTGAGCTGTATTGACGAACGACTTGCGACTCCAAACATTGATCAAGCAGTAGACCAGGTGGTATAGTCTCAAAGCAGCTGTGTGTTCTGTACCACAAACTTACCTGGAGCACCTATACCTTTGTGGAACAATGCTTGTTCTGCAACTCGGAAAGCACAAAAGGCGTGTGACATTTTCCGCAGATACCCGACGCAGGATAATATGGCGCATTTCCAGCGGGCTAGGGCAATATGACCGTCAGGTCCTCCGTCGCAGCCAACGGGAGCTGTGGCGAACGTTTGTGTCGAGCATCACGTCTTCCACTAGTTGGATGGTTCTTTGGGACAAGATTCGCCGCATATGTCGTCATTACATGTCCCACCCAAGATCGTGTTTGTGCACGGATGGTGGAACCGTGTCGGATATTCCCACTATCGCGAATGTCTTGGGTGAATCTTTTCGCAGGCTTCACGCAGCGTAACTGCAGTTCATCTTTCCAGGCACTGAAGTCTACTGCAGAACAGATTTCCTTCCGGCTCTTTATGCCAGTTGGATACAACTCTTAGTTTACGTTTCTTGAGCTGCAGGCAGCTCTGTCCGATACTGCGCCTGGAACATATACAGTGCACTACGCCAAGTTGCGACACTTACCTCGTCACTCTCTACAAGTGTTGTTGCGGTTGTTTAACCGCATTTTGCTGGAGCAAGAGTTTCCGTCTGCATGGCGACGCTATTTTGCTACTCTTTCCGAAACCTGGGAGGGGATACCATTTCACCTTCGAATTGCAGACCTATTGCGCTGATCAGCTTCATATGTAAGTTACTGTAACGGATGGTCAATGCACGTTTAGTGCATTTCCTCAAATCTCGTGGTGTTCTGTCCCCGTTCCAGAGCGGTTTTAGGCGGTTACGATCCACTACAGGCAATTTATTCGCCCTGCAGACGTCCATCTGGGAAGCGCTCGTTCGTCGTGCACCTCTTGTGTCGATCTCCTTTAACCTGGAGAAAGGCAACGATCTCAGTTGGCGTTATCGTATTCTCCGTTACCTCCATGCTATGGTGCCTGTGTTTATCCAGTATTTCTTAGCATATGGCACTTTCCAGGTTCGTGTTGTCACGACTCTATCTCGCCACTTTCCTCAGGATGGCTTCCACCAAGTTGCTATTTTAAGCATAACCTTATTCATCAATAAACTGAATGGCATTGTGTCCACACTTCCTCCGGAAATCCAGTGCTCGATGTACGTTGATGACTTGCGAATCTCTTATAGCTCTGTATATCTCTTCTCGAGCGTCGGTTACAGCACAACTTGAACCAGCTGCTTCATTAGGCGCATGGTAATGGGTTTCGCTTTTCGCCGGACAAGACCGTCGGCATGCATTTCTGTCGCGGACGGAACTTGCATCAGGATTAGTCTTTTTGGATACGTTGTTATTCCGGTCGCTCTGGAAACCAGTTTCCTTGGTGTCATATTCGACAGATCCCTCACTTTCGCATCACATCTTCGTCACCTGAACGTGAAGTGTACTAAAGCGCTAAACATCGTTATGTTGGTTTCTTCCAGCTCTTGGGGTGCAGTGTCTCTCTTTTGCGTCTCTATCGGTCGCTCATCTGCTTCAAGCTGGACTACGCTTGTGCTGTCTATGGTTCCACTTGACCGTCTCGTTTCCAACTGCTCCATCCAGTGGCTAACCGGGTACTCAGTCTGTGCACTGGTGCTTTCCGGACATCTCCTGTACAGAGCTTGTACGTCGCGGCACATGAATCATCGTTCGAATTCCGTCGCCAGATGCTGAGCCTGCGTTACTTCGCCACGTTGCCGTCTCAGTATGCATATTCTTTATGGAGCAGAGTATTTGAACCCACCCTTTCACATCGTTTTCATGCACTGCCGTCTTGCGTTCCTAATTCCGGCTTTTGGATGCTTCATTTAATGAGTGAGCTTCGTTTCCCTCTTCCTGCTAGTACATAGTGTCGTGGTTTCTCTTTCCCCTTGGGAGCAGTTTCAGCCATCAAAATGTTTCGAGATGTGCTGATTCGCCAAACGTAGTACCCCTCACGCTCAATATGTGCAGTACTACACTGCATATCGACCGTTGCATTCCCAACATTTGCACCTCTTCACTTACGGGCACGTTGTGTCTGCTATGGTGTGCTGTGGCGTTGCACTTACAGATAGTCTTCCTGCACAGGCTTCGATTTACACTGTCGAGCTGCATTCCATCTCCTTGGCGTTGGAAAACATTCGACATTGCTCTCTGTTCAGGTTTTGTTTTTACTACGACTCACTCAGTGCATTGGAGGCTCTTGTTTCTCTGCAGCATCCTACTCGCTCTACGGTGCCCCATCCTTGTCACTTTACGTGATTTGCTGACTCGTGGGTTTAATATTTCTGCTGGATTCAGCACACATCGGTATTCCTGGGAACGAGGCTGGAGGTCGTACTGCAGAATATTCAGCGGATCTTATGCGCATGCCCGTTCCGTTCTCCGACTGGAAACCTGTTCGTAGGGCCTATTTCTATGATCGCTGCGAGATTTCTGGGACACGCAGACAGTATACATCGTGAAGTCCGCAGTTGGAGACTGGCGGAGCTCTTCTCGCCGTTCTCGACGCGAGGACGTGCTACTCACTCGACTGCGGATTGGGCATACACGTCTCGTGCATGGTTTTCTTTTACTTGGCGAGGCACCACCTACATGTTCCATCTCTCATTCAGTTTTGCCCATTAAAGACACTTTCATTGGCTGTCCTGCTTTTAAGTCACTTCGTCTTCAGATTTTTAATTCTCCTGTTTTATACCTTCATACCATTTTAGCGCTTTGTGATTTCTAACCATTTTGAGACAGTTTTTGCTTTCTTGTCATTTATCATGAACTGTAGTTTCTGTTTTCCTTGCATTTTAACTTTGTCATGCTCTGGTTTCATCACCCTGTTTTATCAGCTTTTCATTTTACTGTCACTTCTGTACCTTCGACGGGTACACGACTATGTTGTTCGTTTTGTGCTTGTTTTCTTTTCGTTAGTTTTGTCTTGCTGTTTATCCTGTGTTTGGCACAGAATGGCCTTTCAGGCTCTGTGACATTAAACCTCCATTAACCAACAAATCAATCAACTTCTGTGTAAAGACAGTTCGTTGTCAAGTGAAATTTTTTGTCGCATGGAGTAGCGTGCTGAAAACGAAGATCTGTATTCAAGTTGTGTGCCTAGTTTCAGCTTGGCCAAGAAATTGTGGCGGCAAACCCTCTCCTTGGCCAGGATACCGGAAATAGATCGGGAAACCATTTACACTGTATACAACTGAGGAAGATCGTCGAATAACACAAAACGTGCTTTGTCAACGGCTGGCACAACGTCAACGTCGCATCTATCTATACCATTTTGCATAGGGAACTGGGATATCGGAAAGAGTGTAAATCTGTAACCTCAGGACCTCCGCGACGATCAGAACACCCCACAGGGATCTGCCTGGAACATTTCATACGACCACACGGATGGACGACTATTCTCATAGATCATTGTAATGGAGTATGAGACATGGTGTCACTGTTTCCAACCGGCGACGAAAAAGGATGAGACAGGAATGCAGATCGCCTTATTACTAGCCCGGATCTCCCGCTTGTTGATTACGACGTCTTTTTCCCGTTCTAGTGGGACCTGAAAGGTAAACTCTTTACCTCTGATTAAACGGTTCGTGATTCCGCGGAAGAATTGTTCCATCAGCAACCTTTGCGGAGGGAATAAACTTGTTCCGTGTTGTGACAGTCCCCTGAGAGATGTGGCGGGAGGAGCGGGGCGATTATCTTTAGGCTATCTGGAATCCTCATTGCTATGCTGTCCGTTTGTTTGTTGCTAAGTGCCGTACGTGTTTGTCGCCAGGCCCACATCTATATTTCATTTCAACTCTTGTATTGCAATATATTACATTGTTCACTCTTGGCAGTTACAACATGTTTGATGTTTTAAAAACATTATCTAAAATTTATTGATTTCAAGGTCCATAATGCATCTAATTTAAATTATACCTAATCTAATTCACGCTTCCGTTTCAGGTGAGTTGGTAGGTTATCGCACAGAAATGTATGTCAAACTGTGGCATACCGTTAAAAGAAAACAGGCGAGAAAGAAGTTGATCTGGATAGGTGGACTGGAGAACATTGATGTGGAAACCACTGACGAAGGCGTGACTTACGCAAAAGCCACATTCCGCTATCCGTTAGATGCAGCTATCGCTGCGTACTGTTCCTTTGGTGTTAAGTTCATCTACGCTTCCTTCTACGGACCAATGAATGTAATTCACTTGAGTCAATGGAACAGCAGGAGACACAGTTTTTTCTCTGCAACTTCAAGGCCAAGTGAGCGCAACGTCTGGCTTTTCTGTTCAAAGTTCATGCGTCAGATGGTACAAGAGATTTGGCCTTTTAAATGCCCATACCCTGTTGACAACACCCAAAAGCTGGGTGCCCTTATACCGGAATTAGACTGTTCTTATTTGCTTTTGGATCTGGTTAAGCGGCCAAAAAAATTGACCTTCATTCTTGAACTACCCGCTAAGACCTACACCGTGCTAGTGTCTTCCGTGTCACTACAACCATTATTCCACTTCTCCTCAAGAAAACATGAGGCTAAACGCGTCGCTGAAAATACCGTGGAATGGATAGCCTACTTCTACTTGGAAGTTGATGTAATGTATCGACCCAGGCTTGTTATAACTGTTAAGTTAAGAGACCGGAACTATGTCTTCCCATTCCTACATCGAAGCTTTTTCGAAACGGACCTATCGAATTTTTATTTCCTCAGTTTCAAAGTTCAACGGAGCGTTTATACAATAGTGAAAGACCCAATCGTCGAGGACGATGCGGACAAACTACGACTAATTGCATCAGACAAAACGATGATAATAGATAAACCAGTATTTGCTTTGCCTCGCATGGATAGGGGTGCAATATACATTATACCAATTATGATTCGGCATCCGGACGGCCTTCTGGAACTACATAATCATGATACCAAGTCATGAGTCAGTGATATACTTCGACGTTTTTTACTCGTTTTAATGCATGCATAAATGGTTTTATTCAAAGACATTACAAATATTCCGATGATTTTAACTCTTCGGTTCTTTTGACGAGTATTTATACGATATTTAATATTATAGATTTATTGTGA
>JJRW01S0033153.1:16013-27970 GCA_001188405.1 Loxosceles reclusa
TAGTATTTTTTTCTTTAGAACATAAATCACCATAAAAAGACATTTAAAACCACATAGTTTGGAGTTTTCATCTTTCTAAATATTAAGGGCCGATTTTCAGACTCGCCAAGCTCTCGCGAAAGACTGCTGTCAATTTAACACGTCTTGTAGCGCCATCTGATTACTCAGTTACTAATCAAAATATGTATGCAAGGTACCTCCAATACATAGAAATCATTTTTTTTTCATTTCCGGCAAAGAAACAGGTTGGTTGGTTGGAATTTTTAATGGCACAAGAACTTGCCAAGGTTATGCTGTGCCAAACACAGGGTTGATTCGTAACTGATGATTATGGTGAAATCTATCGACTAGAGGATCAAGGGAACAATTACACAATTAAGAATTTTACAATGAAGAATTAGACGATCAACTTGAGAATCAAGATAGTGATCATATAAACAGGAATTTTACAAAATCAAGGTCGATGATTACGTGAAAGCTTAATCTCAAATTTCATGATATATGTCGACGGAAATCAAGAACTGTTTAAGCAGATCAAAATTATATGTTGATCCCAAATTTCTTAAAAGATTCAAAGTACGATTGCTGAGATTCTTGAACGGAGCAGAACATTCAACTAATATGCGATTTATTGTGAGAATGGAATGGCAATGTGTACAAGAAGACTGATTCTCACCTCGCAGGAGATACAGATGAGTGAGTCGGGTGTGTCCAATACGGAGGCGAGTCAGTGAAACATCCTTTCTTCGTAAACGGCTAAAAAGCCAGTCCCACAGGACGGGCTTCATTGCATGCAACTTGTTAGCAGTTTGAAAGTCCAAACATTCTGCCAGATAGTGCAAATACGGACTCGAATGACAGCTTTCATGTCGGTGTATGGTACGGGCATCTGCAGAGGGCCAGTCAAAGAAGCAGACTTCGCCGCTCGATCTGATGCCTCGTTTCCAGAAATTTCAACGTGTCCCGGAATCCAGTAAAAACTGATGTCAAACCCTTGTGATAATAAATTACTTACGATGGCATGTATGCGGGACAAAATCAGATGATAAACTGACTGAAGAGAAGAATTGTATTGGAAAGCACTGAAAGAATCGGAGTAGATAAAGAACTTCCTCAAAGAAGAACAACATATGTGCTCGAGTGCAATGGATATGGAATGTAGTTCAGCCGTAAAGACTGATGCTTCGGAAAGCAGTCTATCAGTGAGTGTAACGTCGCCGCAGACCATTGCTGATCCGACATACCCGTCTGATTTTGACCCATTGGTGTATATGAGAGTATGTTCGGGAAATATAGCTCGGAGCTCCAGGAAATACTGCGCATATTGAGAATTTGGTTGGTGGGGGTTATTGGAGGTTTAATGGCACAAAACCTGAAAGGCCATTCTGTGCCAAACAAAGGATAAACGAAGATGGCGAAACAAAAAACATGCTAAACAAGTGAGCACAAAAAAAAAGCAGATGACTTACAATACAATGAAAAATGTAAAACAGGGTGATGAGACCAGCTCAGCACAAAGTGAAAATTCAATAAGTACAAAAGTTAAATTTCGTGGGAGAAATTTCACGAAAGCAAAAATAGTTGTAAAACGGTAAAATCTGATGCTAAAATTATTGACAGATCTAAAACAGTATAATTAAAAAGCTGTAAACGCAGAGATTTAAAAACGGGGCAGTCAATGAAAATGTGGTGAATGGATAAAACTGAATGGTAGACAGAACAGGTAGGTGGCTCCTCCCCACGCAAAAGGAATCCATGTGTCAATCGTGTGTGTCCAATTCATAGACAAATGAGCAACACGTCCGCTCGGCGAGTAAGATGAGAAGTGCACGGCCAGTCCGCTACTACAGGCTGTACGGCATTCAGCTTGCTCGCAGTCTGTGTGTCCCAAAAGTCTTGCCAGCGAGCATAATGACGGGCTCGAACAACCGGAGTCCATTCGGTGAATGGGAGGAGCATACGCAGACGACCCACGGAAGACTTCGCGGCACGGTCTGCAGCTTCGTTCCCAGGAATACCGACGTGACCAGGGATCCAGCAAAAGAGGATATCAAAGCCACGAATATACTCAAATCACGCAAAGTAACAAGAATGTGGGACAACACAGAGTGGGTCGGATTCTGTATAGAGACTAGAGTCTCCGAAGCGCTGAGTGAGTCGGAGTAAACGCAAGTCCTGAACAGAAAGCCACGTCGAATGTGTTCCAACGCCAAGGAGATGGAATGCAGCTCGGCAGTGTAAATCGAAGCCTGTGCAGGAAGACTTTCAGTAAGAGCAAGGCCACAACACACCATAGCTGACCCAACGTGCCCGTCAGATTTGGACCCATCAGTGAAGATGGGTACATGTTGGGGATACGACGCTCTATGTGCAAAGTAGGACTGCACATATTGAGCGTGAGGGGTTCTACATTTGGCAAACCGGCACAGGTCGAAACATACCGATGGCAGAAACTGCTCCCAAGGGGCAAGAGTAACCACAACACTCTGTGCAACATCAGGAAGAGGCAAACCAATCTCACTCAGTAACTGTCGCATCCTAAGGCCGAAAGTAGGAACGCAAGACGGCCGTGTATGAAAATGACGTGCAAGGGTGGGTTCAAGTACTCGGCTGCATAAAGGATTTGCTCGTTGAGACTGCAATTTCGTGACGTAACGAAGACTCAGCATCTGACGACGAAGCTCGAGCGATGGTTCTTGTGCCGCGACGTACAAGCTCTGTACAGATGTCCGGAAAGCACCACTGCACAGACGTAGTGCCTGGTGATCCACGGGATCGAGCACCTGTAAACAAGATGGTCGGGCAGAACCATAGACAGCACAAGCATAATCGAGCTTGGAGCGGATGAGCGACCGATACAAGAGCAAAAGAGAGACACGGTCAGCACCCCAAGAGGTGGACCGCAGTACCTTAATGTTGAGCGCCTTGGTACATTTCACTTTCAGATGACGAATATGCGCTTCGAAAGTGAGAGATCGGTCGAAGATGACACCTAGAAAACGGGTTTCCGGAACGATCGGAATCGCATCGGATCCTAAACGAAGACTCGGATCCGGATGAAAGCTCCGTCTGCGACAGAAATGCATGCACACTGTCTTGTCCGGCGAAAAGCGATACCCGCTATCATCTGCCCAGTGTAGCAGCCGGTGCAAGGTGAGCTGCAATCGACGCTCGAGAAGTCTCATGTCCACAGAGCTTTAAGAGATTTGCAAGTCGTCAACGTGTATCGAAAACTGGATTCCCGGAGGAAGAGTGGACACAATGCCATTCAGTTTGATTATGAATAACGTGACACTTAAAATAGCGCCCTGGGGGACACCTTCCTCCTGAGGAAAGTAGCGGGACAGAGTCGTGCCAACACGAACCTGGAAAGTGCGATCTGCTAAGAAATTCTGAACAAACACCGGTAGGTTTCCCCGGAGCCCCATAGCATGGAGATCACGGAGAATACCATAACGCCAGGTGCGATCGTAGGCTTTCTCCAGGTCAAAGAAGATCGATACCAAATGTGCACGACGAACAAACGCCTCTCGGATGGACGTCTCCAGGGCGAGTAAATTTTCTGTAGTTGATCACAGCCGCCTAAAACCACTCTAGAACGGAGACAAGTCACCACGAGATTCGAGGAAATGCACTAAACGTGCATTGACCATTCGTTCCAGTAACTTACATATGCAATTGGTCAGCGCAATAGGTCTGTAATTCGAAGGTGTAGTGGGATCCTTCCCAGGTTTCGGAAAGGGCAGCACAATAGCATGTCGCCATGCGGACGGAAACTCCTGCTCCAACCAAATGCGGTTAAAGAACCGCAGCAGCACACGGAGAGATGCAAGAGATAAATGTCGCAGCATGGCGTAGTGCACTGTGTCTGGTCCAGGCGCAGTATCATGAGAACGTGACAGATCTGCCTGCATTCAACATAAACTTTGCCCGACAGCTTTTCTAAACATGGAAAGAATTTTTTTCAGGTTTTATAGCTGTCGTACACGTTCAGAAAATTTAAATGTATTTCTGTCCCGCCCTGGGAAAAATTCCTGAAAAAACAGCCTGAAAAAAACCTGAAAAAAATTCTTTCCATGTTCAGATCTGCCTGCAGTTCAAGAAACGAAAATGGGGAGTTGTACCCAACCGGTGTAAAGGGTCAGAAGGAAATCTCAGCACGTTCTGCAGAGGACTTCACCGCCTGGAACGAAGTGCTATAATTGGAACTACGAGAAACCTGGGAAAAAGATTCAACTAAGACATTCGAACTCGTGGGAATATCTGACACTGTTCCATCATCCGTGCTACAACAGAATATCGGGTGGGACGTGTAGCGACCACATATGCGATGAACTTTGTTCCAAACAACCGTGGAACTAGTAGAAGACGTGATGCTGGACACAAACTGCTGCCACGACTCCCGTTGGCTGCGACGTCGGACCTTACGGGCATACGCCCTAGCTCGCTGGAAACGCCCCATATTACGCGGAGTCGGGTATCTGCGGAAAATGTCCAATGCCTTCTTCTTCGCTTTCCGGGCTGCAGAACAGTCGTGGTTCCACCAAGGTTTAGGAGATCTAGGTAAGTGCGTTGAAATGCATGGTATAAAACACGCAGCTTCTTGGAGAATACACGATATCACTTGGTCCACTGCGTGATCAATGGACAGAGTCTCAAGTAAGTCATCCATCAACACAGCTAATGTAAAACGATCCCAATCAGAACAGTCCACTTTCCACCTCGGCAAGCTGGAAAACTCGCTGCCAGCAGTGGTACAGGACAGCAAAATGGGAGAGTTGTCACTTCCGATGGGGTCCGAAAGGACTGACCACGACCGCAAAGGGTATTGCGATGGAGAGCAGAATGACAGATCCAAAGCAGTGAATGACCGCGTGGGGGAATGAAAATGCGTATTCTCATCAGTATTCAGCAGGGACAAGTCGAGATTTGTGAGCAAGCGCTCGAAAACTCGACCCCTGCTATTGATAGAGGGGCTTCCCCAAAGAGTGCTGTGACCGTTAAAATCTCCAAGCAAAAGAAACGGTTGCGGAAGCTGAGATACCAGATCGTCCAAAGTGGAAAAGGCCACTCGGTCTCCCGGTGGCAGATAAACAGAAGAAACCATGAGCGTATGGCCGACAAAAAGACGTACAGAAACAGCCTATAAAGGCGTTTGAAGCGTCAGAACTATGGAAGGCACATGGTGGGAGACAAGAAGAACAACGCTACCCAGAGACACGGACGAGTCGTCGTCCGCGCGATAAACACCATAGTGACGCAGCTGTACTTTGAGCTGTCGGACGCATCATGGTTTCCTGAAGAGCAACATACACAGGAGAATGGGTATGCAACAACCATTTCAGATCATCGACTTTCGCTGCTAAACCACGACAGTTATATTGAAAAGTGTAGTTGACATTACGTGAGAGGTTGGGCGGCTTAGACTTAACGCCCTCCCGTTTCGACGAGGGTTTTTTCACTGTGACAGGAGGAGGTGATGTATCCATACAGTCCTCGTCGTCAAAAGCGGAGAGCTTGCTGAAGGAATTAGAGAGATTTAAAATACCATGTTGAACAGCACCTTTGTCTAATTTTTTTATGAGTTTCGTAGACCCTGTGATCTTGGCGAGAGCCATTTTTTGTTATTTTTGTACTAGAAATCCAAGCGGCACTCTGGAAGCCGGAACTGGAGGAGCGTCGACCTCGGTTGCTTAGTGGATTGAGAAGCTTTGGAAACAGCGCTCGGAGATGGAAAATCCGGCAAGGCACACAAAGGGGGAAAGCTGAGAGTAGTTTGAACCTCTGCGGACTTGGAGCTACGTGTAACCGCCGCGTATGAACCGCGGGGCGGAAAAGGAGACACAAGTTTCTTCGCGTCAGACTAAGAAAGACGCTGAGTCACTTTAGCCTGTTGGTTGTTTTACTTCTTCCTGCCATTTGGGGCACGCCCGCGAATACGCAGGGTGATCGGCCCAGCAGTTAGGGCAACAGGTGGGAGAAGAGCATTGATCCTCGTGAGTAGCAAGTCCGCAACGAGGACACGTCGCAACTCCCCGGCAAGAGGTTTCCCCATGGCCGAAGCGCTGACACTTGAAGCACCGAAGAGGATTGGGAATGAATGGTCGTACGGGACACAATAGGTATCCAGCTTTTATGTCGGACGGAAGCACAGGTGTGTTAAACGTCAAAATTATGTGCTTGGTGGGAACCGTTTGACCGTCTTTACACATTGAAATTCGTCGCACAACCGTTACTTCTTGGTCCGAAAGTTTGGAAAGTATTTCCTCGTCGGGAACGTGCAGAAAGTCAGATTCCGAAATCACGCCACGCGAGGTGTTTAGACTACCATGAGGAGTAACAGTGATCGGCATGTTTGCGAAAGATGTACAATTCATAAGCGTAGAAGAATGTCGACACGAAGCTGTTTTTACCAATAAGTCAGTAATCGTTTGACGGACTTCGGAGTGCCAGCGAGCGCATAGATTCCCTTTGCGATAACAAATGGGGATAATTTGGAAAACCCAGGGTCACTTGAATGCAGGATGAGAAAAGAAGGTGCAGATGAAGGAACAGTCGATGAAGAAGCGAAGCATTTTGTTTGGGCCCTCTTGAAGGAACCTCTCGAAGAAGATAAGGCTTTGGTCTCTATGGATATGAGAAGATTCTGCTCCCGGCAGCCACACTTACCACCGAGCCCAACAAGGGGACGTGCAAGCACGCCAGAGCTAACCAGGAGCTGTACCATCACAGCCGGGCCATACAGGAAGATTAATCCCGCCGACCCGACCGATCAGTTGACCCTCTCCGGGGGGACGCAAAGGAACCCGCCGTCTAGCCGATTGCAACAGTCCGGGCCATGATGCTCCCGTATATCTGAAGCAGGGACCAAAGAAGTGTACTGGGGACATTACCTCGCCCCTCAACCACCAGGATCCCCCTTTCCAGCGACGTGCACACTGCAAACGTGCAGCCACGCTGAGGGCGAAGATGGAAACCCTCTAAACGTAGGGAATAGCTGCGTGGACCGCTATCTCTGGAACAAGAGCGAAATAGGGAGACACGGGCAAGAAACACCAAAACAGGCACAATAACCAAAAAGCGAATGGTATGCACAAAAGAACAGAATGCGAACAAAGGCACATAATCGGAACGAAAAAAAGGCTGTGCAACATGCCGCACACAAAGAAACAGACAGGGGAAGGAAGAACTAAACGGAAACACATGTGGCTCAGGCACGCCACGATTTTCCCCGTACTTACCAAAAAGGTAAGCCCCTGAGGGGTTGAGAATTTCGTGTACCTCATTTAACATACCTGCACAGATCGAGATACTCTCCCAAGATGGTAATGAGTCTAATGCAGAATTTGCTACGGCTCCAATGTCAATACGAAGCTCTGCTAAAATCGACTGCATTCGGTTCCCAAAACTTGGGATGCAAGATGGCCGTGTGCGAAAGAGGTGGTATAAATCGGTTGAAACACTCGTGACTATTGTGAGATCTTAGCTTGAAATAATATTGAATGCTGATTTGCTGACGTCGCAGTGGAAGGGATGGCTCGTTATCTTCCACGTACAAGCTCTGAACAAGGAAAGTTCGGAAAGCACCAGTGTACAGACGAAGCGCCTGGTGATGCACTGGATCAAGCAACTTTAAACGACTGACTATCTGAAACATAGATCATGCAACCGTAATCCATTTTGAATCGAATAGACCTATACAGGTCCAGTAGTGAAGTACAATCAGCTCCCCATCTGGTAGATAGGACCTTAATGATGTTAAGCGCCTTCATGCACTTAATTTTCAGTTGTCGTATATGAGCAGCAAAAGTGAGTGATCCGTCGAAGGCAAGACCAAGTAAACGTATTTCAGACGTAATTGGTATAGGTTTCGAACCTGGATATAAATTCGGTTCGGGATATAAACCTCGTCTACGACAGAAATGCACGCAGATCTCGTTTTCTCAGTGGAAAATCTGAAGTCATTACCGTCCGCCCACCCAAGGACTCTGTTCAGCGATAGTTGTAGCCTACGTTCCAAAAGTTACACATTAGCAGAGCTGTAGGAGATCTTCAAGTCATCAACATACATGGAACAGTGAACACCTGGAGGATGATTTGTCAAAGTGACATTCAATTTGATTACAAAAAGTGTAATGCTTAATACAGAGCCTTGAGGTACGCCTTCTTCTTAGAAAAAACTGCGTGAAATTGTGTTACCTATACGGACCTGGAAACTACGAGATGCTAGAAAGTTTTCAATAAAAATTGGTAAATTTTCCCGGAGTCCCATTGATTGAAGGTCATGGAGGATATCATATCGCCATGTCCGATCAAAGGCTTTTTCCAAGGCAAAGAAAACTGAAACAAGATATGCGCGACGAACGAACACCTCCCAGACAGACGTCTCCAGAGAAATAAGATTATCTGTAGTTGATCTAAGCCGCCTGAATCCATTTTGGAACGGAGATAAAAGACCGGATGATTCGAGAAAGTGAACAAGACGGGAGTTAACCATACGTTCCAATAGTTTGCATATACAGTTTGTGAGCCCAATTGGTCGATAGTTGGTAGGTGAAGAAGGGTCTTTTCTGTGTTTTGGGAATGGGAGGACACTAGCATGTCGCCACGAAGATGGAAAATCGTGTTCCAGCTATATATACGGTCGAACATCTGTAAGAGAACGTGGAGAGATTCGAGTGGTAAATCGCGAATCATGGCATTGTGCATAGAATCGGGATCTACTGTGAATCACACGATCGAGATAGAGCTGCCAACTGCTCAAGAAGTGTGAATGCACCACTGTAACCATCTGGTGTAAAGGGCCTGAAGGATAGAGGTGAGCGTTCTGCATGCCATTTAGATTACCTAAATGAAGTACTATAATTGGTAGTGCTGGAAATTTTAACGAAGGTTTCTGCCAAGGCATCTGCTATACCAGGAAGATCTGACACAGTTCCGCTATCAGTATGCAACGTAGATATAGAATGGGAAGTGAAATGTCCACTGATTGTACAAACTTTATTCCATATTTATTTCAGATTTGTAACGGATGTAATGCTGGATACGTATTTCAGCTACAACTGCCATTGATTGCGACGGCGGACACGGCGAGCATTTGCTCGAGCTTGCTGATATCGTTGCATGTCATCTGGGGTCGGTTGCCTGCGGAAAATACCCTAACTTTTTCATTGCGCTTTATAGGCTGTGGTACATTCGTGTTCCCACTATGGTTTCGGAAATTTAGGTAATCGTTCGGATGTGCGAGGTATGGACGTCTTGCTGCTTGGGACGTCTTTGCTGCAGGACCATGTTGGTGCAGCATTCTGCGCATATCACCAAGGTACTCTGAAAAGCTCGAGAGAATTCCGCCTGAATGACCACTGTAACATTTATCAGGCTGAACAGCTAGCAATTCTGCAAGCTCTTAACTGGATCAACGAATCTGGCTTCAGGAAACAGGTATTTGAAATCTATGCCGACAGCCAAGCAGCCCTGTATTCCCTGTCAAAATTCCTTATCCCCAATCTGCTTGCCATAAAAATCAAACAACAAATCCAGTTCATTCTACAGAAGCAGAATACAATAAAGTGGTTCTGGATAAAAGGTCACGCAGGAGTGCAGGGGAATGAAAAGGGGGACACCCTCGCCAAGTCTGCTGCCATCAAACCAAACATCGATATAAGCTGGCCACCTCCTGTGAGGGCAATCAAAAAGCTACTTCACACGCTCGCGCTGAACGTATGGCAAGAAAGATGGAACCGCCCCAATGAATCAGGACGCTACTTACACAAAATCCTTCCAAAGGTCACACAGCGAAGAATTCTTACAAACTTCTACGTAAACTAGATGATAACAGGACATTCTCCTTCCACTGCATATTTTGATCGCTTTCGCATCACAAAGAAAGGCTGCGGATGTTTGATTCCAACAGAGAACTGCGACACTATGCACCTCCTCTGTTCACATGCCCTACCTTCTCACAAAAGAAACAAGAACTCTTTCCTAGAGGAATATCTGCGAACAGCCTTCAAGCTCTTCTACACAATGATAACGGCATAAAAGACCTAGCGACTTTTGGCTGCACCGTGTTCAAGTACTACAACAGCCCGCAGGAACAACCTCAATGAGGCCAAGATTCGGATAGGGCTGCAGAAATATCACACCCAGGAGCGGTCACGGATTAAATTGATGGCCGCACTTGCCACACTACACCAGTCTCACTCAACTCTGCCCTTCATTGGACAGTTAATCAGTGGTGTTTTGTGATATAAGGTATAAGGTCCAGCCACATTCACCAAGTATTGCCCCTAAATCCCATTGTCAGGCAGCAGTGAACATCCAAACTCGTGGTGCAGCAGGACATCTCTCATCTATTGCATCGTTCGAACATTCATCTCCTATAACTTTTGTTTGTATCATAGTACTCTTCACCTATACGCTGTATGTATCCTCAATGCTATTTACTTAACCACTATTTTGCATCCCCAACACGAAAATTCTGTAACATATTTCATTTAATAAAATATAGTAGTGTAGGTGGTAAGTAGAGGATCAGGTCGGGGTCGCACCGGCCGACCTAAGTTGGGTGCGGCGACCCCCTCCGGGCCCTCTCCCTCTCTTTCCCTTGGCCATTCTCTTCCTAGGAAGCTGACAAGCCAAACTATGGGGAACTTACTTACTTACTTATTTACTTGCTGCTTGGAGAATGGAAGATGTAATGTTTGACACTGCTTGATCAATATTTTGAGTGTCTATCATATCTCTCGTAAGGTTAACCAATGAGGCATACAATTTCCAGCCGGCGCAGCTAATTTTTCACCTGAGTACACGTTTGAAATTACAAACTCAGCAGTGGACTGAGTAAACAATATCGAAAAATGATCACTTCCCACTGGGTTAGGAAGGACTCACCACGACTACAGGGAATAATTCTGACGGAGTGCAGAAAGACTGAACAAGTGCAGAGAAAGATCTTGTGGCAGCATGAAAATAAGCGTTGTATCCTGTGTTCAGCAGAGACAAGTCGAGGTCTGTAACTAAACGCGCGACCAATAGTCCTCTGCTGTTTGCATGAGGGCAGCCCCAATGATGACTATGTCCATTAAAGTCCCCAAGCAGCAGAAACGGTGTTTGTAATTGCTGAACAAGGTCTTCGAGTTTCGTAAAATTAACATAATCACCCGGGGGCAAATACAAGGAACTGATCGTGAGAGAAGACGATGAGTATACGCGTAAAGCTAGAGCCTGTAGAGGTGTTTGAAGCGTCTAAGGAGATGACGGAATGCCTCATCTGTTGGCTTTAAAAATGTCTCTTGTAAAGCAAAGCACATCGGGGAGAACTGATGTATAAGTTGTTTGATATCGACCTTGTTGGCACGAAATCCACAACAGTTCCACTGTAGGATGTTGTAATAAATGCCCTGATGATGTCGGAGAAGGCGGCTTAGTTTTATGTGTTTCCCGTCTCAAGGTGATTTTTTTTTATTTTATGGTATGAAAACGGGCATATCCATGCCGTCATCGGAGTACTTTTCATTTGATTCTTCTGTCACAAGTGCACCGTGAGAAAAGAATCCTTTTTCTTGTTGCTTATTCATCTTTTTAGAGAATACTTTACTCTTTGTTATTTGAAGGTCGGTTGAATTAGAATCCTTTTTAGGTCTAGATTGTGTAGTTTTAGGTTAAGTCTGAGTGTTTTCATGCGTTGTTTTGTTTGTAACATGTAACGGGTTGGAGGTTTGGTTAAATGTGACGTTTACGGATGGAGGGAAACTGTCATCTGTTTGGATACTTTCAGGAACCATAGATCGGACAGCTGCTGTATAGGAAACAGAACGAAGTAATAGAGTCGGTGTTAAAAGCTTCATGGCGTCTGTGTAAGGCAAGTTTTGTGTGTATGTTAGAAATTGAATTAGTCCAAATTATTTGTTAAAACAATGAGCATAAGCTAAAATTGTTTATTCCGTTAATTTATA
>JJRW01S0033180.1:21097-34066 GCA_001188405.1 Loxosceles reclusa
ATAACCACCCATCCATGGAGCAGTTCGGTTTCCATCAGTCGTAAAAAAACTCGTTGCATTTGAACAGTATAATATCACAAGGAGCTCCACTTTCGAATGCCTTACCGGAGATGATCCTCCAATATAATCTTATTTCATTTTCACATTTCAGTTTCATGAAGAACACCTCAGAAAGATGTGCGCTGTCTTATATTTTTACGTAATATGTATATTTCTTCCCATGGAATCGTAACTTTTTTCACTTGCTTCGCATGACATGGTCTTTCAATTTACTCATAGGACCCTTTTCGCATGACTTTCTAGCTCCAATGTGTATATTGTATTAAGGAGTCACATGTGTATTTATTAATTTATTTATGTGCATGTATATTTCATATGGGATCGGAAAATAATTTTACTTGTTTTCTTTATTTTTTTATAAGTTTGAAATTAGAGGCCTTTCGAATAACGATAAATGCAATGCGCTTCAACGTTTGTCATAAAGTTAGATGCACAAGCTACGTATTATTACCGGTATAAATCAATTGAATGTCTCACATCCTATTGACAACACCGTTCATCTCCTTGAGCAGAAATTGGTCACTGGTCGGTACCACGATGATGACTCGCGACTTTGGGACCGTGAACTACGGCTTTCACCAAGCAAATGCGCCGAGAGGCGTAGAACAGCGCTGTGTATATATAACCGAGGGAATCCACTGTCTTGCTAAAACAGCTTGGTGTAGCCGTTCCTACATCCGTCTTGCAGTAAGGACTCTTCCGGAGCCGGGTCGTGTGGCCGTTACCAGACTCGAGCAAGTGGCCAACTCACTTACGTCCGGGATTTATCCCACGTGGGTCTGGGAACTCCACTGTACGGTTTACGAGATCAATGGTGCTAAAGAGTGTCGGGCACAGAAGAAGTTCCGAGGCACGTGTTGCGGCATAAGACGCTGTAGACGGAGTGTTTATCAGTCGCCCTGCGAGCTTCGTTGCCCAAAAAGTGTTGTATCAGTGTTGGGGCATAAGACGTTGCAAACGGGGTCGTTGCCATGTCTAAACCTTGTGAACTTCGTTGCCCAAACGTGTAGTGGCATAAGACGTTGCAGACGGGATGATGCCTCCACCCCGCGAGCTTCGTTGCCCTGCAGTGTTGTAACGGTGTTGTGGCATAAGATGTTGTAGATGGGGTGCTCTCGACACCTCGCGAACTTCGTTGCCCAAGTTAGCCATGGAGATGGGCTACCATGGCGGTGTATTACAGTCGCAAATAATAGGCGCGCCCATCCAATGGGACTAAACCAGCGGCTCTGGCACTCTGTCAGAGGCTAGGCAAGTGACCGACCTGACGCCTAAGGGGGCTCTCTCGAGAGTCTGGAGCGACGTAATATTGAGAGGCGCAGGGTAGCCCACTGGCACTCGGTCAGAGGCTAGTACAAAAGCCCGGTAGCATGGAACCGGGTGTTCCTACAGACCCAAACCTGAGTTCTTCAGGGGAAGGTCTGGAAAAGTCAAGTGGGACTGACTGGACGGATAAGTTCGAACGTCGTCGGACCTTTCGGGCCTTTTTGGCCCCTATATAGGGTTCGACATCGAACAAAAAGTTGTAAATTATTATTCAGACGTGGTGTGAGGAGGGGCTATCTCTGTAGATAGTACTCTGAGCATTACACGTAGTTGTATATCTATCTTGTATAGTGTATAATTATATGTGTCTGAACCCACTTTATGTGAGTTACGTGAGCTCTTGTGGACCAAACCAACGCTGGCAGAGTTGGGGTCCCCGTTTACCTGAAATTGATTGAGTCTCAGACGTGGCTGAAGTCCATGTCAGGATTTGTTTGATTGTTTACTGGCTAGAGATAGGAGGAAGAGTCGACCAGTTTTAACTAGGAAATGGGGAAAGAAGTTCCACGATAAGAGGGGCTGAGACACGTTTCCTTGTCTCGCCCCCCTGACCTGAAAAGATCTCGCCAGTCTTTGCCCTTCCATCCGGAAGGACGTGGACAGGCTTCTAAGGCGCAGCGGCCTGCGTGTCATTCATCGCCTTTCCCTCGGGGGAGGGGGGGTGTCACGTTCGGCCAGGCCAGGCTTGCCTGGAAGCGACAGGATTTGAGACGGGCCCGAACTCACCACTCGCGGCTCGTCGAGGGTAGGCTGTTGGGAGAAGCTCCTCAACTGCCTAGCTCTGGTGAAGAGCGGAACTGACTTGAAAGAATTGAATTGAAACTTGGCCCAGACGGGACACAAATACTGGAAAAGATATTGGTGATTAGCATGAACAGATTAGGTGGACTAGAGTTAGGAGCACGCAAACAAAGCGGCGGGGCTCTTGGTTTCTCGCCGGTTCTGTCGAGCTGGAATCTCGTTGATCCGGGTAGGCTGCCGACTGGCAAAATGTCACTTGCGAGCACGACTTGACTCCCCTAGGGGGAAGCTGTCAAAAGTCTCTTGTGAGACGGGTTCAGCAAGTAACTGGAGCCTTCGGCTCCAACATTACCGTTGTGTATATATACGTATACTGTGGGTGAGGAGAAACCCTGGGAAAACCGAAGTGAGAGATTCAACGCGGAGAATTTCCTATGGGTAAACCAATGACGGATGTTAATTGTGTGGAAGCGGGAATGAGTTGACGGTACGAGCTCCAGAGTTGACTGGATCTGTTCTTTCTAAGATTCTCACGATTTCAGAAACAATCGACTGCTTCTGTTAAAATTGTTTTGTAGAGGAGTACGTGGGTGTAAAAATTCGGTTCCTGCATGTTCTGCAAATTGAGACTTGATTTTTTTCTTTTGCATAGCAACATCGTGTTCTTTAAAACGTGCCGAAATCAGTATTTTTGTTTTCCCGATGTATATCGCAGTCTTTAGATGGAATTCGGTAGATGACTCCCAACGATTCACTGAAAGGAATCGCTTCTTTTTCGTGCATTACTACTTCGTCAAGTATGGTGCGTGGTATGTTGAACTCTTTGAGCACGGGAGCATACCATGACCCAAATACTTGAGCGATTCACCAGCCAAAAGTACTTTCTCCGGAAACGTACACGCTTGGAGCATGAAGACATACTTGCTGCACTTTGTACCGTCATCGATCGTCGGTCCTTGAACACAGAAACAGGACGATAGATGGGTTTTAAATCTCTCTTCTACCCCTTTTTCTGTCACCTAGTAGAACATACTCACTCGTGGGTTCAACATTTCTTTCCCACCTCTCGGTAGTCCTACTGCTAGGATTCTATCTTCGATCAAACGTGGTTCGGAAACGATGGAAGGTAGTGCAGCAGAGGGAGTTCTCATCACTTTTCTTGCGACAGCCCCTTTTTTATTTTATCTTCTTTTCTTTTCTTTCCTTTTCTCTTCACTATCTTGTTTTTATATATTTTATTTTATCTTCTTTTCACCCAAGGGTTTAGCATCCACGTAGCTATGACCGGCAGTACGTCGTATACCTATACGTATGGATGGTCAATATGTTCCGACAAAACACCTCATTGTAACATTTGGAACTTCTACATTACCAACTGATGTTACTGCCGTCATGTATGCTTTCACTAGACACTTCAGGTAGCCGACAGTAATATCAGTTGGTAACTTCCACGTTACCAACTGATATTACAGCCGGCTACCTGAAGCGTCCAGTGAGAGCATACATGACGAATCCACTCCGATGCTTCAAGTGCCAACGCTTTCGTCATAATCAAACTGCATGCCGTGGTTCTTCTACCTGTGCTAAATGTGGGGTCATGCTTCTTATGATGATACCTGTTCTACTGCATTTCAGTATGTCAACTGTTAAGGTGACCACCCAGCATACTCACGTTCGTGCCCTCGCTGGAAACAGGAACTCGAAATTTAGCGCTGAAGACCGCACAAAATTTGTCATATACAGAAGCCAAAAAGCGCTTAACACCGACACAATTACACGGTTCTGTTTCTCATGCAGCAGCTGTAAGATCTACGGTTCCTGCAAGTACATAAACAGATATCAGTCTCTTTCCGTCCGTTAACTTCACATTTAACCAAATCTGCAAACCATTACATGTTTCAAACAAAACAACGCATGCAAACACCCAGACTAAACCTAGTCTGGTCTAAAACTCAATCTAGTCCAAAACAGCACACTAACTCCACCGACAATCAAAAAACAATAAGTATAGGTTTTTTTGAAAAAGATGACTAAGAAGCAAATAAAAGGATTTGTTTTTCACTGTGCACTCGCGATAGAAGAATTAGACCAAGAGAACTCCGAAGAGGGCATGGATGTAGAAGGCTCATTCCGTAAAATCAAATGAACTCTCATTAAAACGGGAGGCACTTAAGACTAAGCCGCCTCCATAGGCATAACCAGACCATGTGTTACAACATTGTACAGTGGAACTGTCGTGGTTTTCGTGCCAACAAGGGCAGTATCAAACAACTTATACATGAATTCTCTCCTGTGTGTTTTGCTTTGCAAGAGACATTTTTGAAGCCTACAGATGAGGCGTAGATCAAACGTCACAGCATTCTTCATTAGGATCATTTTTCATCCGAGGCGAGAGGTGGTCTCGCACAAGTTGTCCCACGCCACATTCCGTCCTCTCCTCAGACGCTTCGAACACCTTTACAGACTGTCGCTGTACGCGTGTACTTATCGTCTTTTCCCACAACATGCTCCTTGTACTTACTTCCGTGTGATCATGTTAATTTCACGGTACTTGAAGACCTTCTTGAGCAATTACAAACACCGTTTCTGCTGTTTGGGGACTTTAATGAACATAATCAGCATTGGGGTTGCCCGACTTGTCTCTGCTGAATACAGGAGACAACACTTATTTTCATGCTGCCACAAGATCTTTAACTGCACTTGATCTGTCTTTCTGCACTCCGTCAGAGTACCCCCTGTGGTCATGGTCAGTCCGTCCTAACCCAATGGAAAGTGATCATTTTCCGATATTGTTGTCTCAATCCACCGCTGAGGTGTGCGATTTCAAACGTATACCACGGTGGAAAATTAACAGCGCCGACTAGGAATTGTATGCTTCATTGGTTAACCTGACGATATATATACACATAATAGAAACTCAAAGTATTGATCAACCAGTGTCAAACATTACATGTTCTATTGTGCAAGCAGAAAAGTCGTCCATACCTCGCACATCCGCACGATTAATGAAAGCGCCGAAACCATGGTGGAACCACGAATGTACCACAGCCTACAAAGCGCAAAGGAAACGTTGGGACATTTTTCGAGACATAAATCGACCACAGACAACATGCAGCGATTTCAGCGGGCTCGTGCAAATGCTCAACGCGTCCGACGTCGCAGTCAACGGGAGTCATGGCAGAAATATGTATCCAGCATCACGTCCGCTACAAATTTGAAACAAATATGGCATAAAGTCCGTACAGTCAGCGGACATCTCACTTCCCACCCAATATCTACTTTGAACACTGATAGCGGAACGGTATCAGGTCTTCCCGGTATGGCAAATGTCTTGGCAGAAATCTTTTCCAAGGTCTCAAGCACTTCCAACTACAGTACTTCATTTCGGTAAATCAAATTGCTTGCAGAAAGCTCACCTCTATCCTTCAGGTCTTTTACACCTGATGGTTATAATGCTTCATTCACGCTTCTTGAGCTGCGGGCTGCTCTATCTCGTTGTGGTGATTCAGCAGCAGGTCCAGATGATCTGCATAATGCCATGGTTCGTTATTTACCATTCAGTTCCCTCCATGTTCTGTTACAGATGGTCAACCGTATATAGCTGAAACACGATTATTCATCTTCGTGGGGACATGCTATTGTACTCCCATTCCCAAAACATGGGGAAGACCCTTCCTCAACTCAAAATTATCGCACAATTGCGCTCAGAAGCTGTTTATGCAAACTGTTGGAACGGATGGATAACTCCAGTCTCCTTCATTTTCTTGAATCATCCGGTCTTTTATCTCCGTTCCAAAATTGATTCAGGCGGTTTAGATCAACTACAGACAATCTTATTTCTCTGGAGACGTCGGTCCAGGCCGTCGCGCACACCTTGTTTCAATTTTGTTTGATCTGGAAAAAGCCTATGATCGGACATGGCGATACCGCGTTATGCGTGACCTTCAGTCAATGGGATTCAGGGGAAATTCACCAATTTTCACTGAAAACTTTCTTGCGTTTCGCACCTTCCAGGTCCGTATAGGTAACGCAATTTCACGCAGTGTTTCCAAAGAAGAAGGCGTATCTGAGGGCTTTGCATTAAGTGTTACCCTTTTTGGAATCAAATTGAATGGCATTTTGACAAATTTTCCTCCAGGTATTCAATGCTTCACGTATGTTGATGACTTGCAGATCTCATACATCTCACCAAATATGCTACTTTTGGAACGTAGGCTACGACTATTGCTGAACAGAATCCTTCGGTGGGCCCATGATAATGGCTTCAGATTTTCCACTGAGAAAACGGTCTGCATACATTTCGGCCGTAGATGAGGTTTACATCCCGAACCGAATTTATATCTAGATTCTGAAGCTATTCCAGTTATGCGTGAAATCCGTTTTCTTGTGGTCTCGCCTTCAACCGATCTCTCACTTTTGCTGCCTATATACGACAACTGAAAGTGAAGTGCATGAAGGCGCTAAACATCATAAAGTTCTTATCATCTACCAGGTGGGGAGCTGACCGCACCTCACAATTACACCGGTATCGATCTCTTATTCGATCCAAATTGGATTATATTTGCTTGATATATGGTTCAGCTAGTCCGTCTCTTTTAAAGTTGCTTGACCCGGTGCATCACCAGGCGCTTCGTCTGTGCACTGGTGCTTTTCGAACATTCCCTGTTCACAGCTTGTACGTCGAAGATAACGACGTATAAGACGATTACTCTGCGACGTCATCAATTCAGCCTTCAATATAACTTCAAGTTAATATCTCACAATAGTCACCCACTATGGCATCGAGTGTTTTAACCTATTTATATCCATCTCTTTCGCTCACGTCCTTCTGGCATACCAAGCTTGGGATCCGAACGCAATCGATTTTATCTGAGCTTCGTATTGTCATCATAGCCGTAGCACATTCTGTGCTAGGCTCATTGCCACCATGGGAGAGGATATTTCCGTCTGTATATCTCGCTCTGTGCACGTATGTTAAATGTCGTACATCAAATGCCCAGTATGTGCAGCATTTCCTGCAGCACCGAGCCCCGTTTCCTGACCATACTCCCATATATGCTGATGGGATGAAATCAGATGGATATGTTGGATCTGCCGTGGTCCGAGTCAACGTTACACTCACTGATAGATTGCCACCTGAAGCATCCATCTTTACGGCAGAACTGCGTTCCATATCTCTTGCACACAAGCATATATATGTCGTTCTTCCATGAGGTAGTACTTTATCTATTCCGATTCCCTCAGTGCTTTGCAATACATTTCTTCGCTACAGTCAACTTATCATCCTATTTTGCCCCACATAGATGTCGTCATGAGCATTTTATCATCACAAGGGTTTGATATCCGTTGTTATTGGATTCCAGGAAGCTTCGGAATATCTGGGAACGAGGCAGCAGTTCGAGCGGCGAAGTCTGCCTCTTCGGATGGGCCTCTACAGATGTCCATACTATACACCGACCTGAAACCTGTCATTCGAGCCCGTATTCGCACTATCTGGCAGCACGTTTGGGACTCTCAAAATGCCAACAACTTGCATGCAGTGACGCCCGTCTTGTGTGACTGGCCTTGTAGCCGTCACGCAGAGAGGATGTTTCACTGACTCGCCTCCATATTAGACACACCCGACAGCTATATCTCCTGCGAGATGAGAATCAACCTTCGTGTCCAAATTACCATTCCATTCTTACAATAAATCATCTATTAATTCAATGTCCTGCTTTTAATCATCTAAGCTCATTCTTCTACAAACGTAATTTGAATTTTTCAAGAATTTTGGGATAAGCGTGTTATTTTGATCTGCTTAAACAGTTCTTGATATCCATCAACATGTATCGTGAAATTTGAGATTATGCTGTTAAGTAATTACCGATCTTGATTTTGTAAAATTCCTCTTCATGTGATTGCTATTCTGATTCTGGAACTGATCGTCTAATTCTTGATTGTAAAATAATTTTTGTGTAATTGTTCCCCTGATCCTCCAGTCTATAGATTTTGCCATGATCATTAGTTATGCATCAGTCATGTGTTTGGTACAGCATGCTTTTAAATGGTCCTTGTGCCACTAAATTCCAATCAACCAACCAACCAACCTATAAAACGGTTCCTCCGGAGTTGAACATCCCGGGTTCGATTCCTCACGTCGACATGAAGTCAAGGTTGGTCCTTTAGTCGATAGATTTCAGCATAATCATCAGTTACGAATCAACCCTTTGTTTGGCTCAGCATAACATTTGAAGGTTCTTTGTGGCATTAAAAATTCCAATCAAACAACCAACCAACGAATAATAGACATTTAGCAAGTACTTGTAGGTATAAAAGTAGTAGTAATAACAGTAGAAGTAGGCATTGAACGGAAACCAAAAGAATGTTCAGCGGTGGTAACATTTTATAAGCTTTTATTTTCGTACGGTACAATGTATGTTAATCCTCTTCTTTGCACATCCTCTTCTTTCTGATGTGCAAGAGTTTTAATTTAGACCTTTCTCGAAGTACACTAAATGCTTTCACAGGAAAATTCGGTGGACTCTTTTGAAATTTAACACTTTGCGGCATGCCGGGCAAGGCAAGTTCCTGTTCATAATCCTCGTGATGCACGTGCTGCAGAAAACGTGGCCACACTCCGTGCTTACAAAGTGACGTGAGGACGAGTAGATTTCATACTGTGAGTCTTTGCACACGATGCATGAAGGGAGTGCGGTGAGTACAGCTGGATCGATGCTTGCTTCTGAAATATGAAAACAATGAGTTTTATTTAGAAGACAAGGAATTCAGCTCATCTGATGAGATGGCAGAGTCAATTGCTTAAATTTTTTAATATATTTTCCTGTTTTTCACATCATTTATATACATTGCAAAAAGATACAATTTTATGTTTATGACCGCTTGGCAATTTTCTGAGCAGCAATATTTGACGAAATTCTTTCTGACACGCAGTAGATGGCAACAGATTTTATTGCATTTTTCAATAGAAACATCAATTTTTTCCCTTATTTACTTACATTTCAGAGGACGATGTATAAAAGTTTTATATTTCTGGGATTTCTTTTTTGTTTTACATCTACATTTTACAACCACCAAGTAGCAATATCTGTAAATACAGCACACTGCAGCTATAGTTCAAAAATTATTCAGATGCGGATATTTTAAATTGCACGTCTAAGATCTTGGAAAAACTATATGTTTTGTAAGTATTCTATTATGCAACTGAAAGCCCTACTGAGAAAAACTGCTCGTTAAATCGTCTGAGACCTTGTTAAATGTATCCCTGTGTGTTCCAAAACTATAAAATAATTATTTGTAAGCAAATTGTAGGGCAACATAAAACAAAATCTGGACACTGATGTTCGTATGTATTGAGTGAGAAAACAAGAAAAACGTTGAATGGAGAGACGCCCATCTTTCCACAAACCTGAAGAAATCGACCCGTTTCTGGGTAATATAGTTACAATGATAACTAAAGTCAACATGACCAGAGCTAATAACCTGCTCAGGCGGTTAATGACCATGGCACTCCCAAGATCACAAAGGCTTCTTTACATGTAAAAATGTATGGTGACTCGTATAGGTTCATTGATGCTTTAAGAATCTTAGATCTCCGTATGACGGCCTAGTCATACAGCCAGGACAAGGCATTGTGCTGTAATGTCCACTTGTCTCAAATATCTACCGCAATTAACCCAAACACTAAACCTAAGCTAGGTAAGTCACGTCAAAAAGACGTCAAATAAAAGGCAAACAAAATTGCGTAGCGAAAAGCGGAATTAGCAGTATTCTGATCGTCACCCTTTAACAAAAAAATCTATATTTATCTATCTGCTTATATAGCTATCACCATGATCATCATCAGCCTTTATCAACTCGCTGCAGGATGGATGCCACTTCAAGATTTCGCCAAATGTTTGCGATTGACAGCCCTTCTTTCCCAAACTACTGCTACATATTTGTTAATCTCATTCACACATCTCGTGTGTGGTCGCTTTCGAAGGTGTTTCCCATTTTTCGGCAGCCAGTCAAGAACTTGTATTGACCAGCTATTATCATGCCTTCTAATAATGTGCCCCGCCACACTCCTATTTCAGCTTCTTTTAGATCTTGGTCTGTTGACTCACTCAAGCATTTCTTTTCCGATCTCTCCTTGTAATACTCCTGGATACATGTTGTCATACTTCTCGTGACTGCCCCAGGATGCAGTGACATGGAGGTGCGTGATATAGTTATCGATGACCTTTTGGAAAATATCGAAATCGTTACCAATGCTCTGTTTTGAGATTGCTGAAAAAGACTAGAGCTTCGTAATAAACCTTATCTTTAACATAGCCTGAGAGAAAAAGAATTAAGCGGATTCAAGTCATTGGAGTAAGATGGCCACAGCATGCTGCCAAGGCAAGTGCTCCAACTATACCTGATTCATGAACCAGTTTCTTCATTTTTTTTTAATAAATGGATAGTTGCAGTGTAGGATGACTATGAGGTTCTTCGAATACTGGAGATAACTTGCGTAGCAATTTTATGAAATTTCCGCCAATCCGTAATAATATTTCATCATATATAAAATTCCGGTCCTCAACGGAATACTGCTGCTTGCAAAGTCTGAATAAAAATAAACGCTATTTTTTACCTATTACTATCGAACCTCCAAGCACACAATCTATATCCATATTAATCATAATCCAAATCCATATTTACTATCTAATTCGGACTAACCTATCTTCCCCTTGTTTCCGTGATACACTTGATTTGTTGGCTCTATCTCGCTCCTTATAACTCTTTTTCTATAAGCGATATATTATTTGCTTTCAATTCTGTCTCATAGCAAACTGTTCACATAGTAAGGATGCACCTACCTGCTAAATTACTATCGGTCCCAGTATATGTTTGATTCTAGCGAGCATTGCTCTTGATCTACATACACAGGATCTATACCCATATCTTATACCCTCCTTTGAAAGCACCATCTGCAATTGATATAGTTCTGCTATCTGTACTTTTATATTAAGAATTCTAATTTATTAATTGCATGTTAAATTTGTACTATACCAATTTTATGTGTAATTGTCAAATCCGACGTAAACACACTTTGCAATATACACGGTAATCTATGAAGTTTATTAAAGTTCAAAGTTCAAGTTCAAGAGTGTTGTCTGAACTATAATCGTTACCCTTGTGCATATATGTAAGCATGTATGTCAAATACTTACCATTTCTTTGCGTGGCATCCGGTGGGGAGGAAGAACCTAAGATCTCTTCGTTAATCAGAAGTTGGTCAAACTGCTCTTCTTCTCTTTGATCCGCTTCGACCTCTTCTTGCTCTTCATTTTCTACGTCTGACTCTTCGCTGTCCACTTCGTATTCATTTCTAAAGGTGTCTTCTTCATCAGACTCATGCACGGATGATGTTTCGTTTTCGGGAAGAGATGAACTATTTATCCTGATGTGAGGTTGCACATTTCTTAACTCAGTTGAAGTGCTTGTGATAATCTCAAAACCTCTTTCCCCGACATAAATTTCCACACAATTACTGTTATTACCTAAGCGTTCACCATTTGCCACATTCATTCGCATGTGGTTCCTTCGAATCAAGACGTTTCTTCTAACACGATCTATTAAGCGGGAATAATATAAACGGGTAAGGCTATTCGATTCATAACTAGAGTCACTTTCGTCAGAAGACGATCCAATTGGGGACCTATCACGACTGTCACTGTCTACGTCATTCAGTGCCGCTGATGACGGTGACCTGTCATAATCTTGCCGACTGCCCACAAAATCACTACTCTGTGCCAAACTACGCTGTGCTTCAAGATTTCTCTCGGAACCTCTATCCTCTTCTTCATCACCTTCTACATCCGGATTTTCATCAGCACGGTCTTCTACAACGGAAGTATTTTCCATCCGGACATTGTCTTCGCCAGCATCATTTTCCATTGAACTACTCTGAATCTCGTCGTTCCCGTTTGCAACTGTCGAGTCATCAAGAGAAGACCCAGGCCCTTGATTGTTGCCGTTCCCTGATTCTATCCCTTCTTCTGTAGATGATGAGATTTCAGTTGATGTGGCAGCAACGTCCGACAGAACTTCAGGAGGGTCTTCGCTTCCTTTTGTTTCTTCTGGCATTTTTATTTTCTGAATGGGACTTGAAATGCAGTGAACGTCTTGATTACGACTAATGGGTTTGCTCTATTCAAGCAAATAAGTTTGGTTTATGGACAAACAATTTCGGCAGACTGTGATCGCATGTGCAACTTGTATTGTGGTTGGTAATAAAAGACAAAGAAAATGTGGTAAAATAAAGAAACAATAGAACAACAAAGCAATAATGCTACCAAATGTTTTTCAGTCATTGTTGTTTCCATTAAAACATTTGATTGTTCAACTTTTATTTCGATATACTACTGTCAATGAGCATATATATTTATGCGTAGAGTTACAGCAAATATTATACCTTCCTAACCATCCATATCTGTGTCTATATGTATATATATTCTGTAATGCCCAACCACAAAAGACTTCGATATGAGCTACCCAGACAGTCGTCTGCTTAGCTTACATGAAAGCAGTCACTTTGGAGCTGAACGTTCTGGGTTCAGATCCCAGCGTCGAAACGTTTCTTTACAAAATGGTGCCCCAACCAGGACTCACACTACTAGCCAAGACCCAAAGGTTAGGTCCACCACTTGAAGTCAAGACGTTGCCCAGATCTCTCTTTCAAGTGAGGGAAGATGGAATGTCCACCCACAAAGTATTTCACTATAAGCTACCCAGATACTCGTCGGTAAAGCATTCTCTTCGGAGCTGAGCGTTTCGGTTTTGAATCCCAGCGTGGACAATTTTCTTTAAAATACC
>JJRW01S0033336.1:8150-21427 GCA_001188405.1 Loxosceles reclusa
CATACATACATACATAAAGAATGGTCCATGCTTTCTGGACTTCCTCCCAGAAGCCTTAGCTGTCATTGGCCAAAGAAGTTTTCTCTTCGATTGCAAATAAAATTCCACTGTTTGAGCAGTAATCAAATCCATAACCATCTTTTGAAACTGTAGTAAAAATATCGAAAACATGTGTTAGATCTTGAATTGAGGATATAAAGCACAAGCGTAGGGATGGTCCACGGGATTCGGACCCTTCGCAACAGCCTTTCATGAAATTAACTAAAACAAAAAGAAATGCTTGGGCTTTGGACTCAGACTTTTTATCTGAAATGCAAAAATTTACATTAATATTTACAGCACAATTTACAGTAATATCTCCAACAGGAGCAGCCGCCTCTCTTCCTTGAATCATGGTAATCATAGAAAGCCAAAAACAATACCATAAACCGTTTCAACCACCTCTCCATCCCATACCCTCACCTAGTCGAAAAAAGAAAAAAAGAAAAAGAAAAACTCGTGTCAACGACCTTTTTAATAGTTTTTATCATCCACATTTTCATTATTGAACTTGAACAATAAGATCTTTCCACGCTCAATCCATTGCATTCCCCTCTAGTCTGCCAATACAACGAGAAAACTACATCTATTCCAATTGAAATGAAAACGTTTTAGAAGATTACATAGACGATCCAACAAGACGCCGACTCAAATCATCAGCAGTTCTTTGTACTGTACTTTCTCATCCGCCTGAAGAAGACCATAGTGAAATGGTTAAAACGTTGCACTCTTTTACTTGTCACCGTTATTTCTGGGCAAGCGAATAAAAAGTTGTTATAAAGTTTGATTCATTTCCGGCAACAACTCCTTCATGATGTAATTTATTTATTTGAGTGTATTGTAAAGAAAAACTTTACTTTCTCGACGCCAAGCCTCGAACCAAGGACAATGCCAACCCCAGAGCTCCAGATCGGCCGCTTTAACCGATTAAGCTACGCCGACGCTGTAATTCTGTGCTTATTTTGAAGTCATCTCTGTGTGGACATTACATCCCCCCCCCTTGAAAGAGAGGTCAGGGTATCGACCTGACCTCGAGTGGTGGACCTAACGGTTGGGTCATTGTCCAGTAATGTGAGTCGCTAAGTTCGGGCGCCATTTGTAAATCAAAACTTTACTCTGTCGACTCCGGGCCTCGAACCAACGATCTGCTATCCCCAGAGCTCCAGAGCGGCCTCTTTAACCTATTAAGCTACGCCGACGCTGTAATTCTGTGCTTATTTTGAAGTCATCTGTGGGTGGACATTGCAGTATGTACGAGATGTTTCCGAAATGCGGTGACAAGCTCAGGGGAGAGATACTCGACATCAAGGGGAACAAAACTACCAAAGAACATGTGATCGGAAACGACATTTAGTTGGTGAAAAATCGCAAAATTAGGTACGCAGGGTCAAAAGTCGAAAGGCGCGGAATGGCAGCTATCGATTGAACGCTTGCGTCGTTGAGATCTGTGGAGACACCGGAGATCATCTGTGCGGCTAACACCAACAGCGCCCCCCATAATATTCCCGCGCGTCCGACAATCGTTTTGCCAGCGCTGCAAACTGTGCAACGACGTTCGAGGCCGCCACTTGGAACAACACCCGTGATCAACTAAGTGACTTGTTTCACAGCCATTGATTGCACTCTGCAACATACACCGTGTTATAAACATTACTGTTAAATAAAATGTTCGGGTTGTACTTCTAACACTGCGTGCCTATTTTCGCGATTTCCACCGACTAAATGTCGTTTCTGACCACGTGTACTTTGGCAAGTTTTGCTCCTCTTGATATCGACTATGTTCCGTCTCAGTTTTTAACCGCATTACGGAAACATCCTGTATGCAAATCCCCGCATCTTAAAGAGGTAATTCATTTTTGCCCTTCACTAGTGAGCTGCTATTTTGATGTTTTATGTATTTTGATAGTTTAACTAGCTTTCAAACTTAAATTAGTAGCTAAATATAAGGCTGCAACCGGATTTACTTGGCATTTTCATCCGGCAGTTCTCCATTGGATTATGATCTCCCATTACGTACAATGCATTTATTTGATCTTTGCAACACAGCACCAAAGTTCTATTATTCAAATCCAAAACACATTTAAATAAACTTAAGTCTACAGAATTTTTGCAGCGTCATCTGTTACGTAGCCTTGCTCGGCACCAAATGCTTTCTGCACAGAGGGTATCTTACTCTTTAGTTTCTAGTGTATGCGACAAGAGGACTGATCCGACAGTTAGTGTAGAGTTACGAAATATAAAACTGTGGTTCTTCAACATTAAAAAAAGTTGGAACATTTTTTTAGCGCATAAAGTCCAAATACGTGTGCGTGTCTGTGTGTGAAAAGGGAGTGGGGTAGTGGTCTTGCACGAATCAAAATTTTTACCTCTGATTCTACTCGGCTCGTTGCTTTTTGACAAACTGGGAAGATGTTTAATTTTCAACCCGAGCTACATTTGCTATTTTATTAAATTCTGGCATTTGCATGGAGTCATCAGGCACTATACTGTTCCAGACTGTGATATAGGATTTAGTAAAAGCTATCCTCTCATAAACATCTCAACATCCTCCGTAAAGTAAAACTTTCTTTTTGTCGAAATTCGAACCTACGGATCTGTCATCTCCGAAGTGACCGATTTTCCATTTAAGCTACGCCGACGTTTATCTGGGAAGCTTAATTTCTAAGTCTATTGTAGAGGGGAAGGGGAACTTGCATCCTCCTCCACGTTGAGAAAGAGGTCAGAAGGTACCCCGTGAAGGACCTAACGGTTGACTCGAGTGGTGGACCAAACAGTTGGGTTTTTGGCCACTAATGTGAGTCCATAAGTTCGGGCGCCATTGTAAAGAAAACTTGCCCTTTTGTCGACGCCGGGATTCGAACCCACGGATCTGTCATCTCCGGAGAAATCTTTTTTCCATTTAAGCTGCGCCGACAGGTACCTGGGCAGCTTATTATCGAAGTCTTTTGTAGGGGGACCCTTACACCTCTGATACACCCAAGGAACAGCAGAAAAAGATAGAGTCAACGTATAGATAAATAGATAAGATTTCATTGTATAGAAACGAGGCCCATATACAAGGGTCAAATACAAATACAAATACAAAATGAAAGTCAGCAACAGGCAAACGCCCACCATGGCTGACCATGTCTAAAAATCCACAAAACTACGGCGACCCTCTCCGTCGTCATACGTAAATTAGGGGACGGAGTTCCCTCGTCAAAATAAATAAATTAAATCTCGTGGAATACTTACTTGCAAAGAAATATGCAAAAAGTCACCCCTCCTCCAGCCCATAAAATTGCGGAAACCATTTTTCCGACGTCAGAACATGGAACATTAAGAAGTACAAGTAATAATAATAATAATAATACAGCAATACATTAAAAAACAATTAATCATGTTACATCTTCCAATCAACTCCTGGGGGAAACCCAGGATGGGTCTCCTCAGAGACCCGACATGTCCGTGGCACCCGTCTTATGATACACAAAAAGAATACGCCAATAAGTGTCAAAGAAATACGCCAATAAGTGTCAAAGAAAATTCATGAATCAAGACGTTTAAAAAATAAGTAATATATACGGGGCCCCTCCTCCCTCCTCAGGGATTTTAATGTTAAGTAGTACTAGTAGTCGTAGCAGCAGCAGTGAATACATAATCTAAATCTTCAAAATTATTAGCATTAATAAAAGATTTTAGAACAGCAGTTTGAAGCTCGAACTCAAGTAAAAAAATCAGGCTCGAGACTGGATGAAGCTCATGGTAAGATGAGAAAGTAAGCTCGAGACTTGGCTCGTGAGCTGAGCTTTTCGACCTCGAGCCGGCTAGTACAAAGCACTAGGGTGGGGGTCTGGAAAGCTACGGCATTGATTTAATAACATATTTAAAATGCATGAAACTAGAAAAGTATATTTCCTGCCTTCAGAAGAATTCAGTATCAGAATAAATGACGAGATTCCCACTAATGGAATGAGGAAAATTTATTAAAACGTTCTTTCCTCAAATTTTGAATCACGCTATGCGTAAAGGTCAAGTGAATCTGACACGTGTGCGTTACTCTTCCTCTAATATGCGTATTTAACGTGTTCGCCTCCTACCTACGAGTAAAATCCCTGTTTAACGTATTGAAATGGTATTCTGAAACTCTGTTAAAGTCAGCGCCGATGCCCAGCCATAACAGAAACAAAACTAAAATAATTTCATCTCTGGCCGCGAACTGTTCAACAGCGAAGAAAAAGTAACTTCAGTTCTTTTTGTCTCTTCTGCGTTACTGTAGCAACGAAGCTACATTCTGGAAAACGCGTACGGGTTTGGAAACAGGTTGAAAAAAAAATCATCTATCAGCAGGTTGCGGCTTTTGCGTTGGAGCCGCCACCCGTAGTATTATCGAGGTCGTACCTGATACGGACCTCCTGAAGATTATTAGCATAGTTTTCAGAAGGTTGTTGTTGTGTTTTTTTTTTTATATATATTCGTTTGCTTTTCTTTCGTACGTGTCTCACACCCGTACATGCGCGGGGGTTCACAAACTCAGGCAGTATCTGATATTATCTGAGGTCAGGCTGATAACTAATTTTAGTTGTGGAGCAAAAAGTTGAGACCCTTAAAAAAATCATTTTTAAAATAGCGGATTTTACCTTGTTGGAGAGAAACCACGCAGTTTCAACCATTGATTTTGAAGCTATGTACTGAACTGGGACTCCTTAACGAGCCTTGTGTGAGATTTGTTCGAGACTTTATAGAGACGTAATCGTAACTTACACATTTCCGCCACTTCGCTTTTTGTCATCTTTTGGGAACAACCCAATGATAATCTGTAAACTTGCAACTAAAGATAGGTTTACTTTAGTTACATCATTGCTAACTCCTGCTAATTAAAAGCATGTGCGGACAACTCAAGGAATAAATGAAAAAGTAAGATTTTTTTTTTTGAGAGAGAGAGAGAGGAGAATGCCCCTCCATTTCCAACCCTTACTATAGCATAAAGTGTAATTTTTGAGCATAGAATACAATTATTTCTGGAAAAAATGATAATATTTTATTACCAGAAACTTGGACTCACATTTTTCGTCACTAACTCATCATCAATATTTGGAACAATATTCTTTGAGCATGTTACTCTTGACAGTGAATATAATAGAACATTTTTTTTTTTCGAGATTTTGCTTGATTCATTCGTGAAAACAACTGTTGGCATGAATATGTTGTTCCAAACATAGTGAAAACCAGCGCAACTATTTTATGAATGTTTATGTACTTGTCCTTTGAAATAAACTGCTAAAACTGTGTTAGAATGTAAATGTCGAATTTTTCCTTGAGGATAGAATCACATGAAAAAGCTATAAAGTAAAATCTATGAACCCTTCCCCTAATATAGGTACGCTTACTATAGTTGCATTCTCCGTAAGTAAGCTTGATATGTACGAACAGAATTTGTATTTGTTCAATTTTTTTATTTCATTAGAGTTCGTCATGTCGTACTTAATAGTAAGTTTATGACAACGGAACCCTGTTCTTCTAGGATAGTTTCGATAATGTTTCTTAATGTTCTATACGTTGACGACGGCAATAGTTTTCGCACTTTTATAGGTTTTATGTGTAGATGTGACTTTGTGTATTTTTCTTTGTATATAATTGTTCCATGTCATTTTAATTCCTTTATTTCTTGTGCATTTTTTATCATCATGCTCTAAGGTATTTGTGTGACAAGGGAACTCCGTTCCATAATTTATGCTTAATATTACGCATATGACGACGAAAAAGGTCTCTACAATTTTATGGAGTTTTGGATGTGGTCAGCCATGGTGGGCTTTAGCTTGTTGCTGACTTTTATTTTGTATGAATATTTTGTAATGTCAACTCACAAATGACTTCGATATAAGCTTCTCAGATAAGCATCGCCGTAGCTTAACCGGTAAAGCGGTTCCTCGGTTTGAATCCACGGGCTGACAACTATTCTTTACAATTTGTGTAATAAGCATTACTATAATTGCATTACTTTTAATACGTTACAATATGTGCTTGAAAAACGGGTTATTTATTTATTTATTTTGTACTGATTCATGCTGGCTACAAAATATACTGCGCCAGATCACATACGATCTGCATTTCGCAAGTTTGAGACCGCTGCTATAATGAGATGACCATAAAATGACGCTATCCCCAGCGTTAAGTTAAAGACACGATGAAAGATGTTAGACACGATGAAAGAATAAGTTTTCCAATTATGAAGTTGTAGGGTATTCTTTAGTCGTACAAAAAAAGCATCAAGTTTGCACAAGACATGTGCAGGGTGTCCTAAGAAGTAATGACAATTTTCAGAATGGAATAGCAAGCAAACGATGACAATTATTATAGTTTTTATAGCAGAGGATTAATGCATGAGATCTGGAATTTTCTTTTGTTCGCTTCCTTGTGTCAGTACCAAATGTCACCGACAGATGGGGCGCGTCGTTTTCAGAAGCAGTCAATCATTGGAATACTTTTGGAAGTCACATAACCATGTCTCGAAATGCCCACCATCTGCCACAATCACATGTCTCAAGCGAAGTACAAAATTAGCGGTCACATTCTGCAACGTTGCTACTGGAATGACTTCACATTCATGGCTCATGCTTTGTTCCAATTAAGCGTGGTGGATTTTCTCGGTACACTGCATCCTTCAAGTTTCACCAAAGGAAGAAAATCGCACGGATTGAGATCCGGCTAATTAATACGGTGGCACTTGCCGGTTGAGTGGGGGTAGTGCAAGGCAGTGAGGCGGTTATCAAAATATTTCTCCAAGAAAGTGAAAACCTCACCTGTGCGATTGAAGCCTTGCACCATATTGCGTGAAGCAACATGCTTCTGGCAAAGCATTAAGGATGGCCACAAATTCTTGTAAAATTTGAGTGCAACGATTCGAATTCACTGTCTCTTGTAGAAAAATGAGCCCGGTAATGCTTCTGCTCGATAAAGCTGCCCGTACGGTAATTTTTGATGCATAGAGTGATTGTGGAACATATACATTAGGATTTTCCGTTCCCCAGATCTGCCAATTCTGTTTATTGGCGAAGCCATCTGGAAATGTGTTTCGTCAGGAAAAACCACATGCGACTTGCGTCAATATTGCCTGCCCTTCGCTATCAAATGCGCCATTTCGATCGTAGAAAAATACTGTAGACGTTGTTCCCTCGCGAAACCACCTGAAGCGGCTGCTGCGACTGGGTTTTGTGTGGAAACATTTGCACCCAATTTTGCAATATTTTGTGCTTTGTCGTCTTACTCAATGAGCATGCTGCGGCAGTTTTGCGGACCGGTCCCTTCGGGCACGATGTTATGACATTTTTAACGGCCTACACACGTTTGGTGCCATCGTGGACGACGCGGACGTCCAACATTTCCCGACAACTCATCGGTCACACTACCAGTTCGAGTAAATTTCTCGTATAATTGTTTTATTGCATTTGGAAGTGGATCATTCTTGACATTAAATCTGCACTGAAAACTCCTTGTTGTCGCTGTTGTGCTTTCACCCAGTCGGTGGTATTCCAATACACAATAAATATTCTCTCTCTCTTCTCCAACGAGTGCACCATTTTCATGCTTTACCAATACTGGAATCAGTGTACACCTGGACTGTACATCATTGACTGACTCGCGTCGACTATCTGTCCTTCGCGCATGCCTCGCACACAGCGCCACGGTGTTGCCGCGTGAATCTGTTGGTGAAAATTGATACTGACACAAGGATGCGTACTAAAAACAATTCCTGACCTCACACGATAATCTCCTGCAAGAAGAACTTTAGTAACTGCCACCCTTTGTATGCTATTCCGTTTAAAAAGCCGTCAGTCCTTTTCAGGACACCCTGTACATTAATGTTACAAAGAATGAAGTAAGCTAAGAAAGATAAATATGCTCATGTACTGACGAAGTATTTCAGGAGAGAGGAAAAAAACATTCCTGGCGTCCCGGCGGCAAAATGGGGCTTCCTGAATCCCATCGTCGACATTTTTACAATGGCGCCTCAACTTATGGATTCACACTAGTGGCCAAGCATGCAACCGTTAAGTCCACCACTCGAGGTTAAGTCGATACCCTGATTTCTCAACACACATAGAGACTTCTGGGTCAGATTGCTTCGTCATTTGGAATTCTCGGTTCCAACGTTTGGACGTGATTGCACACATCTTCTTCAGGGAACTGAAGGTGAAATGAGACACACATTCTTTACTGGATTTTATTGGATGGAGTGTGCAAACTGGTAATCCTGTGGCATGTTCTCCCCCCCACACTGAAAATTATAATTTCCAGGTTGAATTTTGAAGATATTTTAATTATTTACAAAAGTGTGAAATATAATTTTTTTGGCTGTGGTCCGAGGGTAGAGATCTCCTCAGATGTTTTGCTTATACTTCTACAATCATCAAAATGCAAAATAATGTAATTTGAAAAAAAAATCCGCCTCCTAACTTTTCGGTCTGGCTTTTAGATTACGAAGAAATTTGTCCAGCACTGAATTATTCAATAAATAGTTACTGAGCAAAAACCTACATTTCTTACGCCTGACTTATTCGAGTCGTTTATTAATAAAAGGCAGGAATACAACATACACATTGTGCGCAGCCTCGTATATGTCTGGAACACTTTTGAAGGTCACGATATAAACAGGAGTCAACCACGAGTTTTTGTTTGATTGAGAAAGTAATCGGAGACTGGCAGTATTGCTATTTTGACTTCGGCGTCTACCTGATTGTTGACTTGCTGTCAACAATCCAGCAGACTCCGTCAGTGTATGTCAATAGATTGGCTTGAGTAATTGTCAACAGAAAGTTAAGGTCGACAAAAAGCGCGAATTGTTAGAGAACGAACATCAGGAAAAATGATATGTTTATTCAGGCGATTAGCCTTGTTATTTATCGCAACATCGTCATCGTCTTCTTCTGTTTCTTCTTAACTATTGTGAATCCATTTCGGATGAAGGTCTTTGCGTCTTTTTCCGACTGTTTCAACAAAATGCTTTCTTCCATACGTATCTGCCTACGCGCGAACACATCTTTCGCTGTTTCTCATTTCTTGACGTAGTCTCAAGAAAATCTGGGATATCCACTTCAGATTTGTCCTTCTGGTGACTTCGTAGTCATTGTTATCGTTTCCTACCTTGCCCACGAATTTATCTAGTTAAGCTGTTTTGCTTGTCTCTTGAATAAAGTGTTATTCTTACGTCTTTTACTTCTCGAAATGCGTTTTCTTTTGTTTCTTTGAATGTTACTCTTTCATTGTTCCTTTATTCTGTACTTAAAACAGGTATGCATTTCTAAATACAGAGAATGGAGTATGCTTGGCTTGTTGTAGTTTCTGTTTGAACTAGTACTATAGTACATCCTTTTGGAATTTATATTGTTGTAATTCTTCTTCATGAATAATTTCAAATTAAACGTTTGATGTAGTTCTTAACTACATACTTTCCATGTGAGTGGATCTTCACATCTCATTCAGAGAAACTTCACCATGTGGGCAAGAAGCTGTGAAACGTAATAAAATGTTGATACAATGGGAAATGCCATTGTTTTCACCTGCAAATTAAAAATCGGAACATTAGAGAATAAAGCAGTATGCGTTAACTATAATACTGATAACAATCACACACACACACCAGACTTTGTGAAGTTTTAAATTGTTGGAACTTACTCTCAGATGAGAAAAAAGATATGAGCTACGCTCCTGAAGGATCAGTCCTGGGATCTCATCTGTACTTTATTTTTAACTGCGTGAATAATTTAGAGGAGGGCGTCATGTCATTTGGTAGCAAATTTACGGATGACGCTAAGGCCATGCGGATTGTAAGTAATAAAACTGTAGCCCAGGACCTCAAAACAATATTGACAGATTAGTGGAAATGGTCGCAAAAATGGGCTATGGCGTTTATGTCCAGAAATATAGAGTTATGCATTTTGGCAGTGTAAATAAGGAATTTAGCTACACGATAAGTATGTTGTAGATTTTTTTTACACTTAGGCCTTATAGTGACTTCATATCTTAAATTTGACAATCAGTACACTGAATCTGGAACAAGAGGGGCTATTAAGGTGTTATGGTTTTGAGAAACCTAAGCTTGCATAAAAGAGAAGTTGCTCGGCCGGTGTATAAATAGAACGAACCCTGCAGTGTGCCCCCATCTCGAATATGCTGTGCAATTTTGGTCACCATCCCTCGTTTCAGACATTGATTATCTGTATTGGGTTCGAAGAAGAGCTACAAAATTCATTGAGGGGTTATGGCATCTTGAACACGTTGACAAGTTGAAAGAAATGAAACTGTTTAGCTTGCAGAAAAGGAGGGCTGAAGGCAATTTAATACAGACGTATAAAATCTTAAATGGATTTGACGTAGTTTGTAAGGACTTCTTTAGAAAAGTCAACTGTGGGATCTGGAGAAAATAAAGAATAAAGCTAATTATGGAAAAGACTGGGTTACAATTGTGAGATGAGTTTTTATCTAATAGAGTTGCAAGCAAAGAAGATTAATTTTTAAGACAAGAATAAACGAGCAGCGAAGTATTTTTGTCTGCTAATAATTTTGGTTTCCCCATATTGCTCAGATATGCTACTGAATAGGGTGTTCATCAGTTGAGAATTACTTTTGCTGTTGTGCTTAGTTATGGGGTGTTTTATACAAATACAAATAAACTAAACTCTCAACAGGCCAGGGGCCCAACAAGGCTAGTTGGAAAAAAAAAACATTAAATTAAATGCACCAGAGGGGGTCCGGAGTCATAGAACCGCTTGAAACCATCCACAGATCCCAAACTCTCTATCCCCTCCAAAAGATCATTCCAATAATTCACAACTCGATGAGAAAGGAATTCACCTCGTTATTTCAAGCAAGCACGGGGTTTGTAGAGCTCCAGACCATGAACATTCTGATTCGAGTAACAGAACCTTCCCTAATTTTAAGCAGTTCACAGCTCGTTCTATCAAATCCTTGAAGAAGCATGAAAACCTGTATGAGGTCACCACGTATTCGTCTCCTCTCCAGAGAAAACATACCAAGAGTATTCAATCTCTCAGTGTAACTTTTACCCATCATATTCTCCAGCATCCTAGTTGCCCTTCTCTGCACTCTCTCGAGCAATTGAATGTCCCTAGCCAGATACGAAGACCAGACCTGTACAGCAAATTCCAAATGAGGACGAACCAAAGTTCTGTACAAGGGCAGAATCACATCCGCGGACCGACTACAAACAGCATTACGAAGAAAACCCAGCATCCTGTTAGCCTTTTTATCTACCTCAGCGCAATGCAGCGAGAATGAGAAATCGTGTGAAATAAGAACCCCCAGATCCCGAAAAGAGTCAACAGCTGTAGAAGCATCCTCTCCCAAACGGTGTACATATATAATATTCATTCTACCAAAATGCATTACACGACATTTATTTACACTAAAGGACATTCCCCAGGACCGGTATCATCCAATCAACATATCAAGATACCTCTGTAGGTCATCAGCAAAGGCACACATCCTACCACCTATACCCGTGTCTAGATTTTGTTTCTAAAAGATTGTTCGATTTTTTTATCCTATTGCTAATATTTTTCCCCCACATTTTCCCATTATGTTGAGTAGCCTATTTTTTACGATGGCACAATGTTCTGTAATTAAGGTCTAACTTATCACGAGGACAGTCATGTTTCTCTCCTGTTAAACGGTTAACTGCGTGCCAATAAGGGTAGATTCAACTGTATGTGTACGGCTTATGTATATGCTGCTTTCGTATGACAAGGACAGTTATGTTTGGAAAACGACAATTTGTTACAAACGAGGGTAGTTCCGATGGTAGGTATACTCTTATGCTGTTGTTCTTGATGATGATGTTATGTATCATAAAGAAAACTTGCCTTAGGTCGACGCCGGGATTCGAACCTACGGATCTGTCATCTCCAGAGTTGACCGCTTTACCGGTTAAGCTACGCCGACAGGTATTTGTGCAGCTTATTTTCAAAGCCTTTTGTGAGAAGAACACCTTACATCCTCTCCTATTTAAGAGAGAGGTCAGGGTACCTCCTGACCTCGAGTGGGGGAACTGACGTTTGGTCCTTGTCCGTTAATGTGAGTCCATACTTCGGGCGCCATTGTAAAGAAAACTTGCCTTATATCGATCTATGGATCTGCCATCTCCGGAATTGGCCGCTTTACCGGTTAAACTACGCCGGACAGGTATTTGAATAGTTTATTTTCGAAGTCTTTCGTGAGGAGAACCTTACAGTGTATTTCCGTATTTTGACGCCGGTTATGGATTGCAGGATTTTATGGGTCTTCGCTGCATGGTCAGCTGAGGTCAGCCTGTCGCTGACGTCTTATTTGTATTTCTGTTTGTTTGCTTACAGGTTACCATATTTCGTTAGGTCTCGACCCAAATCACCAATAACTTAGGAAAATATTATGTACTTTTCAAAATGGTCACATGGTAGCATCAAAATAGAAAATTGGCTTGAAATGTGAGATTCTCGATTTTTTATGTTAGTTGAGCTGGTCACATTATTCGATAAGTTTTATTATGTTGTCCTGAAATGTGGTTTTGATAAAGAAAGCGACTCCAAGCTGCGGATAACAATAGTGACAAATCATTATTGACGAGATTATTTTTGAACTTATTTAAAACGACTGTAGGATGTTCAGTTCCAGTGGATAGGGAATTCTCGTAACAGTGTTTACGTCAACGACTTGAAACGTCAAAAAGTCAAACGATCTCGCACTTTTTAAAACAAAATGATGATTGTTCTTATAGAAAAGCCGCGCAATTTCATATATTACACTTATTCCTTTTTTCGCTTCATTTATTGCTGCTCTTGCGGCACAGTCGTTCTGTTATCAGACTACTATTCATATTAGTTCGGGTTCGAATCCTGTTTGGGCATGGTTGTTGTACTTGTCTTTAAACATCATTTTCAATGAGTGTGCTGTGAACTCTGACAGAGTCGCTATTGCTACCTTGAGTCTGTGCCAGTTAAGCTGGCCCTTCCCTGGGATAATTTGAAAAAAAAAAAAAAACACTCTCCGTTAATACTGGCGACCGAAAAAAATGGAATCACACTCCTTCGGGGTTCACAATGTGAAAGGGAACGTTCACACCGGTTGATTGGGCAATCGAAAAAGAGTGTGAATAACCACTAATAACAATAATTTAATTCATGTCTCAGATGAGAGTTTACATATATCGCTGAATACTTTCACAATAACCACCAACTTATGGCGTAATCTCTCTACGCTTCGCG
>JJRW01S0033405.1:10026-20227 GCA_001188405.1 Loxosceles reclusa
TAGACCACTTTCCCATGAGAAAAACAAGTCTTCGTCTGGGTGTATGTTTTCAATAATTTTCCTCTGTACATTCTCCGAGAATTTTCTTCCATCAATCTCGGTATTTTTTCCTTGATGGAAAAGATCGAAAATCGTTTTCCCTTCCTGTATTTTTAAATCAATGGGAATACATCCACTTAAGACCTGCAGCGAGGGGGTAGATACTGTTCTTAAACATTTAGTGATTGAAAGCATAAGTCATCGTTGAATTGTTTCCAATTTTTGTTTCATTTTAGTTGTTATGCTACCCATGCACCAGGCTGGACTACCATATAAAATGATTCTTTCGGTTGAACTCTTATGAAATTTTTTCAGCACTTCTCCACTTAAACCCGAGTTCCCAGTGGAGAATCTCCTAAGCGAATTGATAAGAGTCTTGCATATACTGGAGATGTATTCAATATGTGGAAGCCAGGATAGTTTTTGATCGATTATAATTCCTAAATATTTCGGTTGATTAACTATTTTGACTTTATTACCGAGGAATTGACAGGATGATTTTCTGGATAGTCTCGTTCCCTTAGGAAAGACAACAATTGAAGTTTTTGTCGAATTAAATTTTGCTCCGAAACGTTTACTCCAGTTTTCAATTTTTTTCAAAGCTGTGTTACACAAGGTTTAAATGGTGTGACTGCCGGATGCTGAGATTCTGACCAGGAAATCATCTGCATATGCCTGTATTTTCAAGTCATCTATACATCCTTCTTGTAAAAACAAATTAGGAACAATATTCCAGAATAAGGGTCCTAGATGAGATCCTTGAGGACATCCATGGCCATAGGAATGTAGAATCATTGGTTCGAGATCTGAGAAAACTTCTTGAAGACAGTAAGCTCTTAGCTAGTAGGAAAAGGTTGTTTGGTATTTTCCTGGTTGGCACCAGGAAAGCCATCGGTGATGACGCAGAAAGCGCCACCAACCCCTCTGGCCTTCCTTTGACCCATCGGTGAAAATCTCTACGCCCTCATCGGTCTGATCACCAGGTGACCAGTCAAAATAAGGTCGCTCCCCAGAGTGCGTTACCGTAGGGTTCACCGGCGTCTCCTCAAGGGCTTCCACTTCATCAATATGGATGCAATTCTCGTTGCAGGTGCCTGCCCGAAAAGCTGCCGCTTCTTGCGAAACGACTAGATCGAGCGGCAGTAATCCAGCTATTACTAGCAAGGCATCAGTTGATACAGTTCGGTATGCTCTGCAGATTCGCAGAGCACAGATTCTTTGGATCGAGGCTAGGGTACGGATCATTCTCTTGTTCCGCCCGTCTTTCCACCAAGCCCCGGCAGCGTACGTTACTATTCTCTGTATGGCTCACAAGTAGAGATCTTTAAGTGCGGAACCGTTGAGCCCCCACGTCGCCCGCGCAAAGTAAGCGAGTTGACTCACAATTCGCTCTACTTTCGACTTCACGTATGCTAGGTGGGGCAAAAACCCCAAGCTGGAATCAACGATAACGCCAAGGACCTTCATTTCCCGTACAATTTGGATTACTCCGTTACCCATCTTGAAAGTCGGGGGTCTCGAAGTGAATCCCTTCCGCTTTCTGGTGATAAGTATGGCAGTAGTCTTAGCCGGGCTGAACTCGATATTGTGAGCCAGGCTCCACTCCCGTAACTGTTTCAAGGCTTGGTTGGTTGGGAGTTCGAGATCCGAAGTTTGCTCTCCCTCCACGAAGAGCAGGAGATCGTCCGCGTAAGCCTGCACCATGACCCCAGTCGGGAGACAGCTCCAGTGCAGTATTCGCTACTAGATTCTACAGGAACGGGCTTAGACAGGAGCCTTGAGGAGTACCTCTTTCAAGTTGCTTCTCGTAGATGTCTGCCCCCACCTCCAGGTACACTGTCCGATTACTAAGGTAATCTTGCACCACACGGTATAGGTTGGACGGGCAGCGCATCTTGTGAAGCTGGCTCAATATGTCGGGCCACCAGGTTGAGTCAAAGGCACCTTCGACGTCTAGTGACACCAACGCGCAAGACCTATTCTCAGATTTAGCCGACCGTGCCATCGATATGATGTTATGCAGGGCCAGCGTTGTCGATTTTTGGGCTCTGAAACCATACTGATTAGAGTGCAGGAACCCTAGCATTTCGGAGTGGTGTGTGAGTCGACCGAGTAGTAGCCGCTCGTACACTTTCCCCAGTATCGGGAGGAGGCATATGCCTCTTCTACCTTTTATCTCCCTGGGGTCCCTGCCAGGTTTGGGGAGAAGGATTAATTTCCCCCTCTTCCAGACCCGTGGGGAAACTCCGTAGCCAAGACACACTGAGAACAGATCCGCCAGGTAATCGTAGTCCAGACGCTTTATTATCTCTTCCGTTAACATGTCGGAACGCGGTGCCTTCCCTTTCGGGAAGGTCCTTACCACTTGCTCCACATCCTTGGGCGTGAAGTCGCTGTCCGGGTTGCCCCCGGACGCTGTTTTCACAGCCTCGCGTGTGGCTTGCATAGTTGTGGTGTCATTGACCCTCTGGTCCTCTTTGTAGAGCACTTTGAGAATCTCTCCGACAGTTTCGTCCACAGTGCTAGTCATTGTGCCGTCCGCTTTCCGAACTGCACTCAGCATATTTGGCTTTCGAACTTTGCCGCTGGCCAGCTTGTATGTCGCTCGGAATGGGTCTGCGCTGGCGGATTCGCAGAAACTAATCCAAGACTCTCGCTTCGCTTTGGTTATGAGTTGTTTGTATTGCGCCCTAGCCTTTCGGAAGCGAAGCGGGCCCTCTCCTCCTCAACTTGTTCACACTGGTACGCTCTCCGCATTCGTCGGACGCGAGCGCGTTCCGAACGGAGGCTCGAATTCCACCAGGGGACGGATATATACTTTGGCTTGTCGGTGTTAGTTTGGGCACAGCAAGCTAGACATGCCTTGGTTAGCATTGAGTTGAACTCGGCAACTGCTTCGTCCACTTCTGCTCCGTTTGTGGCTTTCTCTAGCTTCCTCCTGCTTAGGAAAGTCAGTTCCGCGATCTGCTCATCCAACGCAACCCACCTCATGCGTCTCATGTTTTGCCGACTTCATGTAGTTCTACGAATGCTAGTCCAGCCAATTTCGAAGGAACCGTACCTATGGTCACTGCATGACTCTTCGTTAGAGACTTGCCAGTTGTTTATTCGTGACACAATGTCCTCACTCGTAAGAGTGACATCGATCCATGATTCCCCTCTACCGCTACAGAAGGTCGGGGATGAGCTATTGTCATTCACTATGTGCAATCTCTGCTCCGCTACAAATTCAGCAAGCTTCTTGTCTCGGTCGTCCGTACGCCATCCACTCCATGAGGAGTGTTTGGCGTTGAGATCGCCTCCGGCCACGAGCCCGCCGTCGTTTGCCACGTGCAAAGTCTCGAGTGTCTGCATTTTCGGTTCCAGCAGCTCAGAGGAAGGTGCGTAGAGCGTTGCTAGACTTATTTCCCCTTGGGGGCCCTCTGATCTTAATTGCCATTATGTTTGGTGTGGCGAGGGTTTCGAGTACTACCAGTCTTGGATCTGGTATGAGAATTGCACACAGCGGTTTGTCACTCAGTACGTGCGACGTTCGATAGTAGTTCGGGATCCCACGTATCGCATACTCTTTTGTAGACTCTTCCAAGCCTACTACTGGTTCTTGGAGGAGGACTAGTTGGTAGTTCCCTTTGGCCACTTCTACCTGCATTTGGTTTGTTCCCGCATATGCGTGGGCAGCATTAAGCTGCAGCACTCGAAGGACGGGGTTTTTAACCGTGTTTACGCCGAGTTCCGTTTAGTGAGCTTTTGCGCTTTCAGGAGCTGAGGGCACCTGCGATCGAAGGCACTGTGCTGGGTGGCAATCGGTTTGCCACCTTCTTTGTTGGCACGAGTGCAATTGACGCAGCAGAGGGTTTCCCTCTTGCAGTCGCCTTCGTGGATTTCGCCGCATTTGGAGCATGTACGCCCCTCTTGCTCGCACCTATGTTGGGTGTCCATAGGCCAGACATTTGTAGCATCTTACGAATGAATGAAAGGGTTCCACTCGATGCGACTCCCAACCGTTTAAGGCGCGCTTTGCGTCTATAAACTTCCCGTGGATCTGACGGGGGCACTCAAAAATCTAGGTTCGGGGTTTCAGCTCCTGCACGAAGTGCGAACAAAGGCTTCAACCGTTGTCCTTAAACACCTCGTTTTTCTCAGCAAGATGTGCAATCACGTTTTCTTGTGTGAGATCCTTTGGCAGATCTCTTACAATCAAGCGTGTCAGGCGGTTTGCGTGGTGGACAACCTTAACTTTGGCTGTCATCTCGACGTGTGCCTCGATGGCCGCTTTCAGCGACGCCACTCCGCTTTTGGTCGCGCATTGGTTAAGGACGCCCTCGTTCCGAATGGTACGAAGGGACCTTACTCCTCCCTCAAACACTTCTGATCTTATTGACGACTTCAATAGTTTCACTACTTCTGTCGCCCTGCCCTCCTTCGCCGTTGAGGAGATGAGCAGCTGTTTGCTGTCCCTTTTCCAACATTGTTGAGCTTTGGAAGCGCCGCCCGCGCCCTCTCCCGGTTGCTGGGCGCCCTTCGCCTTGCTCTTTTTCTTGCTTTTCTTTTTAGGGTCAACAGGAAGGTCACTTTCCCTCGCCACCTTTGCAAAAGTCTTGGGCGTTACCTCATTGATCCCCCTTAGCCTGGTGTTATCCAGTGCCAAGCGGACTATGATGTCTTCTAGCCTGGATACCCTGCTTCGGAGCGTCGCTTTTGAGGATTACTCAGCTTGTTGCTCACCAACGAAAGGTAGCGTTCAACGTCGGCTACAGCTTCCCTCATTTCGCGAAGAGCCGATTGTTCCGTCGTCTCGCTAAGACGCGGAATCTCGGGTTTGATGTCGTTTTCCACGGTTACTAATTCGATCGTTTCGGTCTCAGAGGAAGCATGCGGTATTTCTTTAGAGTCACCCATAGTTTGAGAGTAGGTAGGGAAAAGCCCAGTCTCCCAGGGCCGGGGGGGATGGTGTTCATACACGCGAACCTACCACCCACTAAACTCTACACCTTCTTCGGCAGTTTCCCTTGATGGTTTCCGACTGGGAAGGTGCCCAAGGACGGCCTCGCGACCGTTGATCCCAAGACTCGTACTTCCTGGGTTAGCTTCGGCCAACCTAGCCACACTTTACAGCTTTCCGCCACCAAGTTTGACTGCTTCCGTCGGTCGAACCCGCGAAGGGCCGCGATTGCTCGAACGAACGATATTCGTGTGCCGAGAACCGCCCTCATCTCACGAGGCCCACTGCCAATAGCGTTGACAGCGTTCGACGAGACTTCGTAGAGTCTTATATTCCGGGCAAGCCTTTGTCAGAGGCTCGGTCGCTGGGGTTTTATATTTTTATGAGACGTCACATCGAATCGCAGCGCATGCAAACCTGCGATTCGTCCAAGTGTGTTAGTACATACCTACCTGTCCAGCCAACCACATCGATGGTAGATGTTGCTGGTCTCCCCAGCAACTTGTCCCTTCCTCGTGTTGTCGTGGCTGGCCGTTCTGCGTCCGGGAGCCGGGTCCCCCAACCGTCACAGCCGACTTTCTTTTACTCGAGGAGCACGCTTCCATGCTTTTCCCCCGCACTCTCCCGTGCGTGTGGGAACTCGAGCTACACTCAAACAGGGCGGGTTATAACACACAAATATATATCTAAAACAAAACACATACACTACGAGAACCAAATATTTTTGGATTTTTAGTGCCCTAAGGCTTTTATAGATTTTTATCCTCTTGGTAACCCAGGACGTCCGGTCAGAGACTCTTTATTCGGTCGTTTGAGGGAGGGCAGAAGAGTTTGACAGGCTCTCCGCGCTTAGGTGTTGTCCCTTTATTGCGCCGGGACCCTACTTCGCCAATCGGTCACTCCTGCGTGTCTTAGGCAAGACTCGGCTTTCGGGCAGGTCGGACACACCCTCGTCCCCCGCCAGTGCGTGGGACCGGAGACTACGACCTGTGGTTCGCATGGCGCTTACCAGTGTGGGCATTCCCGGGAGTGTTCGTTTCATTGAGCCACCACCGGGCCTCCAACCCCTTGTGAACCTTGAAAGGCTCGCGGGATCCCCCAGATGGAACTTAATCCGTCCGAGGGCGCTCTCAGGGTGCGAACACGGTGAGCCGTGTTCGCGCGTTGGAGTCCATTGACCAATTGGTTCCGTCAGTTCGGAATGGCTGCCTTGGCCTAGGTATCTCCGAGACGGAGTTACTTCGGGGTAAGCAGCTGCCACGCCTCCATGTTTCTGCGATAAGTATTATTGAACCCTAGGACAAGTCCCGCTGAGAGATTGAGACCTCCGGGAGCCTTGGAGTCGGTGGGCATGACTCTCTGGGGCTCTGTAGCCGGTGAGTGATTACACCGCGCCCCTCCGCCTCTTCTCACCCTCAATCTCCCCGCCAAGACCCCTCTGTCGGGTCGGCCACTAGCCGTAGCAGTTCTCCCCTTAGGTGCTCATGTCCTCCGAGAAGCAGGTTTCCCTGCGACCCATAGCCAGTCCACGAAGGTCTAAAGCGGCTTAGAGTACCATCAGGATCACCGCCTTGTTCCTACTCTTATCGCCTCCAACGAGGATGAAACACGTCGGTCCTAGCCGCTGGTCTGTGGTGAGTTGTTTGAGTTCGTGACTTGGTCACGGAGAAGGAAGCGGATTATCCCTCTCTGCAAGTCCCCGATCTCCCCACCACTCGCAAACGGACTAAAACGGCCCAGCTCTCCAACGCTTAAAAGCATCTTCTCAGCACCGCCAGTCGATCAACACAAAAAGTGTCGTGCTGTGCGTTCGAGGCTCCGGGTGGCGACCAACCCCACCGCGGGCTACTCCTACTGTCCGGGGTTTGGACAACAGTTTGTCTGCTGAGGTGCAGTCTAAACACGACTCCAACTATCCGGAGTCTGGACTGAATTGTCTATGTCGTAGACAACACAACCGTCATGCCTTTGGCCACCGCACGAAGCTATATTTCCAGGCTACACCACGTGGAGGTCCCCTTCCTGGGGTGGAGCTTGCTGCGACGTGCAGCAAGTCTCCTAGCATGACCGAACATGGGCAGGCGCCCTTCGTAGCACAGTAGGTAGGGACAGCGAAGGTGGGGGCCCACCCCCCTCTGCGGGGGGGGGGGGTCCGTTAAGCCCGACCCGTCAATAAAACTTTCAGGCTGATGTTAAACTGGTTAACAGGCTTGGCAGGACCATCGGGGAGAAGACCCCGCCGGCCCAACCCTAGAGGCGTGTCGTCCAAAGCAGAGTGGATCGGCACAGCCTTCGTACATCATTCTCCGTGTAAGCGAGACGAGATGCCGAGAACAAGCTCGTCCCCGTCGAACCCAGACGGGCGTCTCAAGAGTTGGGGCACAGGCTAGGCCTGTTTAGACCTTGCTTGCAAGATGTCCTCAGACACCGAGGATGGCTCAGTGGACTCAGAAATGCAACTGAAGTTGTCGCTGCAAAACCGTCCTAATTCCGCACATACACGCCTATCATCCTCATTTTCCCTATCTATGTGTGGGTTCGCTTTAAAGCTAAAACTTCGGGCAATGTTTGCCGTTATCGGACACGAGTAGATGTAGTGGTCTACGTCCCCCGTGCTGCTTCCACACGCACAGCCTGCACTTCGTATGCGTCGAACCCGATGCAGATATGCCGGGAAACGTCCGTGTCCGCTGAGCACCTGAGTTTCGAAGAACCCAGACACCGCCGTCGGGACTTCGCTCACCTTACGGAGGATTCCGTAAGTGTGTCGGCCACTTCGGGCATTGTTCCATCGGCTCTGTCAGGCTTGGGACGACGCTGCATGGAGTGCAGTCTTAAGCTGTTCTCTAGACATTGGGACTGTGTCAGTGACAGTCTCCAGTCTGGTTGCGGAATTTGCCAATGTATCTGCCAACTCGTTACCCGGAGTCCCGCAATGCGCTCGGACCCAGATGAGCTCGACACTCCGTCGGCTGCATTCTTTGGTCACCGCCGTCGCCAGACTCCAGATTAACTTTGTGGTAGTCTCAAGCGTCACAAGCGCGCTCAAGACTGATTGGCTATCCGAAAGGATACGCACGCTCTTTCCGGGCGGGAGCTTCCCGCCCACTCGACTGCTCGTAGCAAGGCTAGAGCTTCTGCCTGGAACAATGTTGACCCATCACTGAGTCTCTGGTTGGTTCACTGAATTTCTGGTTGGTACCCGGGATGCCATCTTCAACGACGCAGAATGCGCCGCCTACCCTTTGGCCCACCTTGGATCCGTCGGTAAATATCTCGATAACTTCATCCAGATCAGATCCAGATGTCCAGGAACAGTAAGGCCTGTCCCTCGGATGGCATCCTGAAACGTTCACCGGCTTCTCCTCCAACGGCTGAACATGTGATGCATGATCACATCCCACCCGAAAGGTACCCGCTATGAACAAGGCCGCCTTTTGCGAAACAACCAAGTCGAGCGGCAGCAGTCTTGCAATCACGCATAAGGCATCAGTCGAGGCAGTGCGGTACGACCCAGTTATTTGGATCGCACAAATCCTTTGGATGGAGGCCAGAGCTCGAACCATCCTTGAGTTGGCCGTGCTCTTGAACCAGGCCCCCGCCGCATAGCAAACCATTCTCTCTATGGCTGTTTTATACAGTATTTTCAGTGCATCTCCCTTGAGGCCCCAGAGTGCCCTGGCGAAATTAGCGAGTCGGTTAGTCACCTTCTCGACTTTGTCCTTCACCCAGGCTACATGCTGAAGAAACCCCGGATTTTCATCAATCATCACGCCGAGGAGCGTCAATTCCTTTACCGGTCGTATGACCACATTATTCATCCTGAAAGTCGGGAAACCCTGAGTGACCCTCAACCGCTTTCTGGCGATAATGATTGCCGTTGTTTTGGCGGCGCTGAAAGTTATCTTGTGGGCTTGGCTCCACTCCCATAACTGCTTCAAGGCTACATTCGCGGTTGTCTCGAGATCCGTAATGGTTCTCGCCTCAACGAAGAGCAGGATATCGTCCGCGCACGCCTGTACCCTAACCCCAGCTGGAAACGAGCTCGAGTGCAGAGTTCGCTACTAGATTCCACAGATATGGGCTTAGACATGAACCTTGCGGTGTTCCGCGCTGCAAGCGTTTCACATATCTGTCCTCACCAACCTGCAAGTACACTTCTCTATTACCTAAGTAATTTTGTACCGCTCGATAAAGGTTGGGAGGGCAGTCCATCCGTTTCAAAGCCCACAAGATGTCGGCCCACCAGGTGGCATCGAATGCTCCCTCTACGTCGAGGGAGATCAGCGCGCAGGCTCTATTCCCAGCTTTCACTGTTTGTGCTCGCTCAATCACATTGTCCAAGGCCAGTGTCGTTGACATTTGGGATCTGAAGCCAAATTGATTCTGACTTAGAAACCCTAGTCTCTCGGAGTGGAAGGTAAGGCTCCCTAAGAGATGCTTTTCATAAACCTTCCCTAGAATCGGGAGCAGGCATATGCCACGCCGCCCTTTCACTTCGCTAGGGTCCTTGCCCGGTTTCGGGAGAAGAACAAGCTTCCCCTTCTTCCAGACTGTCGGAAACACTCCGTACGCTAGACATGCTGAGAATAAGTCTGCAAGGAAATTGACACACACTCTACTAATGATCTCTCTAGTTAGCATATCGAACCCCGGTGCCTTGCCCTTGGACAGGCAATGGACCACTCCTGACACCACTTGCGGCGTGAAGCTCCGGTCGGGCTCTCCCCGAGGCGCACGCTCCACTTGCCGCCTGAGGGCAGTCATAGCGGCGGAATCATCCTGTATATCGTCCTCCTTAAAGAAGGTGCCCAATATTTCCTCAACCGTTTCGCTAACCGTTTGGGTCATCGTGCCATCAGCTTTACGAACAGCAACGAGTACTGACGTATGGCGAGTTTTTCCGCTGGCCAGTTTATAGACTGATTATAATGGTTTTGAGCTAGCCTCTTCACAAAATTTTCTCCAGGACTCCCGCTTGGCTTATCCCCAGGGGTCAGTGTCTTGCTTACCGGGGAGTAACGTCCCTGGGTAGCCTGAGCTGGGCCTAGCATTCTTCCTTTTCTTGCGATGGCCCCTTTCCTATTTTCTCTTCTCTTCTTTCCTTTCCTCCTCACTATCTTTTTTTTATTATATTTTATTTTTCTCTTCTTTTTCACCCAAAGGTTTAGCATCCACGTAGCTATGACCTGCATGGTGAAGGGGGTTATTGCTTCACCT
>JJRW01S0033448.1:27090-38791 GCA_001188405.1 Loxosceles reclusa
AGCTCCGGAAGAACCGCTTTATCAGTTAAGCTACGTCGACGCGGTAACTGGGTAACTTATTTTGAAGTTCTTTGTGGGTGGACATATACTTTCCGGATATGTCCACCCAGAACGTCGACGCAGTAACTGGGTAACTTATTTTGAAATTCTTTGTGGGTGGACATATACTTTCCGGATGGTCCCCGCCTGGGACTTGGAGTGTCTGAGCGGAAACCCCGCCCCTGGATGGTTGGGGGTAACGTGTCTGTCGAGTGATAGACACGTGTTGTCTGTATGTGCAGCAGATAAGAGTGTGGATCCTGGATCCTGGAGTGGTGCCCCTGGATTGCACGGGGCCATGCTTTGTGCGTACGGTGGCATTTCCAAAAGTGCTAACCTTTAGGGTAAACACTCGGTTAAAAGTGAAGCTACTCCTTAGGGATAGCTAACAGTGTTGTGGAGTGTACTGGGGAGGCGGGTTGATCCCTGTGTCATCGCACGGGAGGGCTCTCCTGTGCACTTCCAAAAAGCTAGGGGAATGGCAGCACTCAGGCAGTGTTGAACCTAGGCAGCACGAAGAGAGACTAAAGCCGGCGACATCAAACACTCGGTCAGAGGCCAAACAAGTGCCCGACTTAACGCCAAAGCTGGGCGTGTATTCGTTTGGTAGGTTGACCGAGCAAGCGCTTAGGCGCGACAACCTATTGGTGTCTCTCGAACTGGTCGACAATAACCAGCTCAAAAAGTTAAGCGGGACACAGACCAATAAGTTCGACCGTCGGCCCTTTTACAGAGACCGGCACCGAACGTAAGGTTGTGAAGTAATATTCAGACGTGGTGTGAGGGAGAAGCTATCTTTGTAGATAGTATTCTGATCACTACAGTAATTAAATTACTGTTTATAGTGTTTAATTATGTGTGTCTGAACCCACAGCACGTTTGTCTTTGGTATTCCCAATCCAACGTTGGCCCGCGTTGGGTGGAGGTTTATTTTGGGGCAGCATCGCAGAGAGTTTCTACTCTCACGCGATTTTTGGGGAAAGAGCCGAAACCCATGCTCAGACTTGGCAGTATTTCGGTGAAACTAATAGATGTGGGAGACTTAGAAAAGTCTTAGAGGCAAATGTGTTTTTACGGCGAGACCGTGTTTGTAACCAGCAGACGAAGGAAAAGTCAACATCGTAGCTCAAGCTGGTTATTGAGCGAGTTCTTAAAGATTTTGCAGAGAGAAATGCTCTTTAGTACACGAGACGTCGGATTGAGCCAGCATTAGCCTATTTCTGACAAAGCAGGCTGTGTAAGTTCTCACAGGAGACTTGCATCAAACTATAGAGACTGGAGTCTAAAACTCCAGAACAGAGAGAGAGAGAGAGAGAGAGAGCGACTTTGAAGAGTCTATTTTGGCAAAGCCAAATTCGGGTCTGACACCGTTCTCCATGACCACGGATGAGTCCTAACATCGGGGAGGACTGGTTTCGGGGTTAGCCGGGTTTCCACCGGTCCCCACTTAGGCTGCAATGCATAATTAATGAGATGAATGTTCTTCGGAAAGGGGCATCTCTGCAGCGATAACCCCTTTATCGGGGCGCTACACTACCGTTCCTCTGCATTCAATAAGACTGGAAAACTGCATCTAACAAAATACATCATGGCAGGAAATGTTATAATGTCTACCCACAAAGTACTTCAAAAATAAGCTCTCACAAACAAGCGTCGGCGTAGCTTAATCGGTTAAAGCGGTCACTCTGGAAATGACTGATCCGTTGGTTTGAATCCCGTTGTCGACAAAAGTAAAGTTTTTCTTTACAAATGGCGCCCAACGTCCTTACAACAGGGACTCACATTAGTGGCCAAGGACCCAACCATTAGGTTTACCACTCGAGGTCAGGTCACCCTGACCTCTCTTTCAAGTGGGGGAGGGTGTAATGTCCCTCCACAAATTACTTCGAAATAAGTTTCTACAAACAAGCTTCGGCGTAGCTTAATCGGTTAAAGCGGTTGCTTTGGAGCTCTGGGGATGACAGATCCGTTGGTTCGAATCATGGCATTGACAGTTTTTCTTTACAATTTCGAAGTCATTTGTGGGTGGGCATTACAATGTGTATCGAGTAACAGAGATAGACGACCATCGTATAGGGTTGTGATTAAAAACAAGAAGTTTACATTCCAAAACTACCCTCATCAGTGCTCATAATGTTACTAAGAAGAGACCGTGCTGCCGAAGTCAAAATTTATAGACCGTGGGGCAATTGAAAAAGGTCAGATGAGTCAAACTTTACACTCTTTCCGACTTCTGTGCGAATTTACGACGTTAGAACTTCATCCCAAAGTTACAACTGTTTTGCCACCAAGTAGGAAACATGGTGGGAGTTCAGTCAGTCATATCATGGTATTCTGCCAGATCCATCATTAATCTGCAAGTTTACGTCACTGGTAACGACTACATGACCATTGTGAATGACCAGGTCTATCCCATGGTGTAAAGTTTGTTCCCTGATATTCAATATGGTGATTTATCAAAATGACGAAGTTCCTGTTCATACGGCTTACATCGTCCAGGACTAGCTTTCTAAATACAAAGATGATGTATCACTTCTACCATGGCCTCCAAAATTACCTGATGCCAATATTATTAAGCTCTGGTTGTCAGTTGTCAGTCCACCTCCATCATCATCATTATCGGAACATGCTAATGTTTTGCAGGAAGAGCGGCACAAGATTTCCCTGCAAACTACACAGGACTTCTATTTACCCATTCCAAGAAGAATGAAAGCAGTTCTGAATGTCAAAGGCTGTCCTACGTGATATTAATCAAGGTTATATATGCTTTATTTGTGTTTCCATATTTTTGTCTACCACCTGTAGATATGCACTACATAAATGCTCACATATATGACATAATTTAGCATAACTACTTCCTAAACGGCACATTTCTCCGTTTTCAATTTTTCATCTCTGTTTTTCATTACTATGTATTTCACTCTAATTCACTCTAGGTGTCTATAAATGCTGAATTCTAGCGAACCTAGCTCTTTATTCATATGTTAGAGACCATATTCTAAACCCTACAAACATATATATTGCAGTGTCAAATGATAATTTTGGTGCAGATACATGTATATCTAAGCGTGTGTGTGAAGTATATTGCATTGAATACTCACGCTACAGTGGAGTAATTTACTACCAAACTCAATCGAGGTGCTGCCTGAAGTGTCTAAATCGATAGCGCAGCTCCTGCTACGTATAAGCCTCCGCAGGAGATCTATAGTGCCTCTACTTGTGCTAACGGTTCATCACTGGAAGAGGCTGACATTTTCATGGCCGTACCTGCATTGAACCTCAATTGATTGGCAAAGGGTTGCCTTCTCCGATGAGTTATGCTGCATCGAATGGATGGCGTATTCGTTGATAAACATCGGAGAGCCAACAGCCCTCAACCACTGTTGGACGAAGGCAAGCTTCTGGAGGAAGTATCATGGTGCAGGGAATATTTTCCTGCCAATTCGTTGAGTCTCCTCATGCCTATGAATATCTCTATGGACGAAATTAGGTATGCACCAGGTGTAACTTTGCACAATCCGAAACCGCCTCGTCGCCTATATGCACCAGGTGTAGCTTTGCATAATCCGAAACCGCCTCGTCGCCTATATGCACCAGGTGTAACTTTGCACAATCCGAAACCGCTCGCCATGTGTTTTTTGAATGCTCCGTTTTCGATGTTTCACTTGACACCCTAATTTTAGAGATTTTATCAGCCGGACTACCTATACCCATAGGTTTCACTTATATTGTTTTTTCGCTATGTTGCTCCCCAGGTTAAGAAAACCATTCTCGCTGTTCATAATTCTTTCTCGCACATTGACGGATTTGTTTAACTTGGTCATGTCAATTAAATGATTTTTATCCCTCCCTGCGAGCGCTACTTTTAGTAGTTCACATTCTCATGTACGTTTTCCATGCAATAAATAAATAAATAAATAAATAAATAATTCTGATTTCTATTTGAAACTCCCTAAAAGTCGTTGAATAATTATTTCCAATCTTATCTTCTTTTTTGAATTTTGTAATATCATAGTTATATTTGAAGAGGTTTTTGTTTCTAAAGGTTTTGGAGTTACAGGTTTAGGTATTACATCTCTCTCTCTCTCTAATGCAAAGCAGAGGTGGGGGATTGGAGCATTTAATAGACTAACAATAGGTAGTTGGATACACGTGCATACACATCATGGCTGTCATTGACTCGCAGATAGATCATATTCTGGAAGTTGAATTTTTCTTATGAAAATCAATCTTTCCATAAATCAACCCTAAGCGAAATTACGCACACGATTAGCCAAGCCCTCTTTAAGGCTATAAACTGTCGCAGGGTGAGTGGCAAATCACTTGTCATTTACTGCTCTATGTGACAAAAATCGATGCTTCAATAGCAACCTGAGCCTCATCTCTATGTAGTTTCTTCTGTTACAGTTTTCAGCACGAGCAAAGTCAGTAAGCACTCACATTAAATCGTCATAGTTTTCTAATGGTTCCTACCTCGTTTATGTTTATCATGGTAGTCCAGTAGACCGGTTTACAATAATTGTTTATCACCTCGTTTTTGGGACCGTGACAGCTTCTGCTGCTCGGTGAAGTTCCTCTTGAAAGAAGTCATACTCAATTGCGGCGTCATCACCAGACAAATGTTTAAAAGTTTTGCTTGAATTAAATCTTTCATAGTTCTCTCATTCTCTGCAAGATAAATACCCTCATCTCCTTTAACTTGTCTACATACAAAAAGTGTGGTAGGCCATTAATAAACATTACAGCTAGCTCATCTTTGAACTGTTTGTAAACAATCAATGTTAAACAAGATATGGGAACATAAACGGAACAGCCAATTCAAGACGAGAGAAAACCAGACTTGTACAAGGGAAGAACATCGCCTCTCGAGTGGCAGGTGAAACAAATTTAGAAACTCTTGCCATTCCTTACTGAAATGTCAGCCATGGTCGAACCCATGGTCCAATAACATAACAGCCACCTCAATCGTTGGCGTAAATGGATTCGTCCCAAGAAACGTACGTATATAAAGCGACAGACATCTGTGAATGCAAATAACGCTGCGAGGACTGCAAATTATCGGGATTTGAGAAAGTTGCAACGGGGTATAATAATAATGCATTTTTAAAAAAAAAGAAAGAAAGAAAAGAAAACGAAGCACCAGGAAGGAAGTACCCGTTTTTATTTCAAGTAGCTATGTGGAGTACACATAGAGATATATGAAACTGGTTTCAAAATAAAGTCCTGAGGATGCTCCTATGAGACGAGCGATGTCACTGTCAATGTTACAGCTAATATGTGGTGAAACCATCACCCGCCGCAGTGCATGTGGCGATACGGAGCAGTAGGGAATTCTATAAAACCTTGATGCCATCATGTGACCTATTTCGCCGTGGGTCCTCTTTCTCTCTGCTCCAGTTCTGTGAAATTCCGAGCTATCTGAACTAGACGGCTAACCATGTCCCAGACATGTGTGTGGTTCGAGGATCCCTCGCGGGTCACGGGAGAGTTGAAACTGCACGCAGGTAATCCCGAGACACACGACCCGCATGTGGCCTGGTATTATGATATTGGTGGCCATAGGATGCCATTCACATATCGCTGCGCTGTCAACATTCACCGCAGGACTACGAGAGACGACTTGCTATCATACGAGACTGCTAACCACACTAGCACTGGCCGTGTGGCGTTGCACAACAGAGTCTTCTTGAAAGCTCTGGGACGGATCCCTCCGGAAATGGATGCGATGGACATCTGGTGCAAGTACGTGCAAGTGGACGTAGTGTGATGATGTTCGGGCGCAGCACCATGCGAGACGGTGGTGCGAGTTGGGATGTGAATGGCAGTCGGCGTAAAGGGTGAGAGCAGAGTTACCCTTCTGCAGCCAAGCGTCATGCAATGGTGGAAGGTGCTACAGGTTATGTGGAATTCGCAACCCGTTGTATCGCGGACAAAGAAGCCATTGGAGCACTTCAGCTTGTCGGACAATCAACAGATCTTGTCGCACAGTGATGATTCTGGATCGTCATAAGCCTTCATTTTGTTGATGCGTGCCTTGCAGCGGCCCTCTTTGCACGGCAGTGCCCATTCGGTCAATATGGCGGCCTATTTCCAGTATAACGAGCCAGCTTCACTCAGCTCAATAATCCGTTTCTCTCGAAATCGTCCAATTGGGTTAATAGTCTCCATGTGCGTTGTAACGGGATTCCTGGTTGAAAATGTAGCTCGCTGTAACGGCAACGATACCCGGTATTATCACAGCCCGCAGTTGCTTGCTGATTTATACGGTATGGGTTGCGCGGCTGATTTGCTCACTGTAACGACAGTTCCCGTTCAATGACAGGAAATTTCAATCCTTTGCATCCTTGATACTATGGAATTTGCATACCAAGTTTCGTGTTGATTGGATGTTTTAGTCGGGATGCTTCTTCTTTTTTTGTTTTTGTAAAAGAGTTTATGTGTGCGTGAGATTGGTCATAGCATTACGGCGATACAGGCACAGTTTGATTTCTCACTTTTCCCTATTTCAAAAGTGTATCTCGATTACATTGACCCCACAGCAGCTGTATAATCATGAAAAGACACTGAAAGATTGACATACTTCGTCTGTTCAGAATTGTATTCAGCAACAAGCGTGCACCACTGCAGCAGCTCACATGGTAAAGTAATGCTGGAACATCTGCGACCATCACTGTGAGGAAATTGGAAAAGATCACTACATACTAAGGGCTTTAACAACGGACATCCGACAAGAGTGCCTTTGCTCATCATTAGGAATTTCTGCCCCACGCCTAGATTTGGGAACACTGCCACCGCACAACAAAAGATGGGAAACGAACAGCTGTCAAGCCACGTTTGAGCTGTCATGCCACGAGTAGCTGTCAATCCACGATGAAGTCACGTTTTCAACTAATTTTGGCAGCGCCTGCTTATATGGCGAAAATCCGACGAAGGCGTGTCTAGCTAGCGTGAAGCCAAGTGTTTGTTCAGGTGGTGGAGGCTTCGTAACGGTTTGGTGCATATTAATCTGGCAGAACATAGGGCTCTCCTCATACGTCTGCAAACACTTATGATAGGGGGAAGTTATGCGAATATCCTTTCCGATGTGTTACACTTATGCATATCATTCATTAATTCTGATGAGGTTGGCCTCTTCCAACAAGACAATGCTCCGCCGCCGCACACGTGCAGAGACACAAAATTACGGCTTGAGGAACACAGTGTCATGGAATGGCCGCCATCATATTCTCATTGCAAAGTTATCGAGAATACCTTTGGATGCCTTCCAACATGCCGTGCAACGTCAAGATTCACTAACCAGACCCAGTACTTTTGTTCACTGTTCTTTAGGAAGAATAGGCGTTACCGCCCACAGACCACGTCCGTAAGCAGGTGGAGACCATGCCCCTTCATCGTTTTACAGTTCTGTGTTCCCGAGATAAACCTATTAGATATCAATCACACACACAAGTATCTCAGTTGTTTTGGCACTCCAGTGTATTATTTTTCCCTACAGTAGCACAACAGTGGGAAATGAATTTAAAGTTCTTAGTGATGAAAACTCCAAAATACTTCACAGCGCATTTTTGGTAGCGGATTTTCATACCATATTCATTTGTATAAGCAATGATCTTGAACACTGCTTATAATGATTTTGAACAGCATAAGGTATGAGTTTGAGCTTCGGTATACCAGAGATGTCTTCTTCTATCATTGAAAGCCTATAGATTCTGAGAAAGTGGCGTCAAATATAAAGCCTCCCTGGCCGTCTTCGTCTTCGCTTCCTCTGCCATTGTCTGCAGTCTCAGCTGGTTGTACCTTGTAACACGGTTCAGAAGTCCGCCTAGAGGACTCCAGCGACCTCATTTGTAAGAAAATTAGGAGGTGTGTTACGAGAGGAACAGGTGTCTAATTCTTGTACTTCGCTTCAACAATTGTCTCATGCAGTCAGACCCTGTAGTATCTTTCTTTGGTCCAACAGGCGAATGTGCCAATAGGGGACACTGCAATTTAATGTACCAGTGACCCAGACGGTGTAATAGGTCCAGCGCTCAGCACGAATTCACCCCAGTGAAGGAGGGTGTAACGAGCTGGGACACAGCTTCCTAAGAAATCAAAATCAGCCGACATTGCTGGACATCTTTACCCAATTGGTTGAACACTAGCTTAGTAAACCAGGTGGTTTCAGTCCGAGTCACAACATCCCAGACGTGCTTTCGTTTTCTTTTTGAGATCCTGATAACTTAATTTTTTTTAACCAATTGCTTAACTATGACTCCTTCAGTCATTCAAGAGCTGCAGATGCAAGTGTTCCGGAAACAAAGCAAATTATTCACATTACACTGTAATCATTGTTTACGAAATCAAGAAATCATTTCTATATCAGTACGACATGATGCTTTATTTTCAATCGCTTGCGTGACGAAGGAAGCAGATACCAAAATGTATCAAGATCAAAAACAGATTGTTTACATTACAGTAAAAGGGTTGTGTATACGGCAACAAAATGAGCAACAAACAACCAACGCCCTTTTACCGACGTCAGGACTCAAATCACGGATCTGCCAGCTACGGAGCGACCCCTTTACCGAATAAGTTACGCCAAAGAGTATCTGGGCAGCTTATCATCTAAGTTGTTTGTGGGGATAAGGGACCTCACAAATGTTGCTGTCTATAAACAATCATGCTGGTGTTTTACCCCATGCAAAACTAACTATACTGCTTAAGTCAGTGAACAGCAGCAGATGTAAATAAAGAAAAAACAAACAGATTGTTTGCATTTCGCTATAAGCATTGTTTACAAAGTCAACCGATCGTTTCTATACCAATCCGATTTGATGCTTTGTTTTTAATCGCTTGCGTAACTAACGCTACACTGCTTAATTCATTAAACCGAAAAGAATCAGATACCAAAGTGTAACATAAACAAAACAGATTGTTTACACTACACTAGAAGGATTGTGTCAAGCCAGGAAAATATTTCTATTTATACATTGTTTACGAAGTCAACAAATCGTTATGATATAGTCTATAGATTATCATGTTTTATTTTTAGTCGACTAACTGTGCTTGTTAATCCATCGAACCGAAGGGAAACAAATGCCAAAACGAAATGTAAACAAAATAGATTATTTGCAATACACTAGAAAGATTGTTTACAAAGTGTACAAATCGTTTTTATATGCATAGCTATGTATTATCTTGTTTTATTTTACACCTCTCGTGTGAATATAACGATCTTTTTTAATCCATTGAACGGAAGCTGATATGATCCTTGTTTAATGTAAACGAAGCAGATTGTTTACACTGGATTAGAAGGATTGCGTACAAGACAACGAAATGTCGTTATCATGTTGCTTTTTAATCTATTGCGTGACTAACTGACGCCGTCCAATTGTAACCCGGGGGAGCGTCAATATAGAAAGAAAAGATTTTTTTTATAATCTTCACTATTTGTCAGAACTCACACTGTCTGCCGGTCATCACTTATAAGATTAACCAGTGTGTTCTTCAACACGCACATTCTGACTCCGTGTGAATTTTCCATGAATGTGATCATTGCCCTTTCCGTATAAAAGAGAAAAAAATCAATCGAAAGAAAAAATGAGAGAGAAAATAAAAAGGAACTGACCCCTCCTAAGTTTGGTGAAACATTCCATCAGTGCTCATTCCTCCAAAGAAGATAAACGCCGTTATTTTGACACAATCTCTTAGGCATCTAAACGTGGGAACACAGGATATGAAGGTGCGAAATCATAAAGAGAAAGCGAGAGATAGAGAAAAAAAAGGAGAAGAAAAAAATGAAAGAAAAGAAATACAGACGAAAGAAGAATAGAAAGCCAGGCTCAAAAATGTCGACGACATCGCGAAAGCGACTGCCGAAAGAAAAATACGACGGCTACGGCGTGATCGTTTGAATGAGGTAACACGCTGAGACTCTCTTGACGTACAAGTTCTTTTGGTTCCAAGATGTGATATTTCTTATCCTTTTTGTTTTCGCGATAGAGAGATAGAGTAAGAAAAATACAGACGGTTAAATGTAATCGACATTGGGTGAAAAAAAATTCTTTTGAAAACTTCACGATGCCATTGGGACATACACTACCTGCCAGAGGAAATGGAGCACCATAAAAGTGCGAGTAGAACGAGACGAAAATTCATACAGACAGAAGACTAAGATCTAAATAAGTAGTCTTACCTTCCAGACTTCAATTTACATTAGCGATGGCATGCACAGGGTGATCAGTTAGGAAGTAGGACCGCCTCTTTGGGCGGTGAGAGGTGAAGATTCAATCAGCACCTGGATAGCGTCTTGAGGTATCGATGACCATATGCTTTGAACTACAGTTCGTCCTTTCTCCCGGATTGGGACAGAGCAGTTGAACAACAGTCTATCATGTTCCGCAAATGTTCCATCGCAGAAAGATTTAGTGACTGGACTGGACAAGAAAACATCTGAATACTTTTCAAGGCTTGCCTGCTGATGTTCACTGTGTGTGGCCAGGCAATGTCTTCCTGCCAAACAGCTTTTTAGAACTTCTGAATGTAGCTAGTGCCACCGACTGCTGTACTTCATCCATGTGTCGACGTGACATCATCGTTCCTTTGATGCGAACCAGAAGTGACGAGCTATTGATACTGTCAGCTCACCAAATCATGGCTCCAGGTTTTCGAGCAGTTTGGTTTTTCGCACCCGCAGCAAGATTTGATCTGTCTCCACGTTACCTCTAGATTCGCACTTGGTGTCTGTCATTCGAAAACCAGAAAGGAAATTCGTCACTAATGTAAAAAAAATCTTTACCTTTTTGTCGATGCTGGGGTTTGAATCGACTGATCTGCCATCCCCAGAGCTCCAGAGAGGCCGCTTTAACCGATTAAACTACGCTGACGCTGTAATTCTATGCTTACTTTGAAGTTTTTTTGTGGATGGACATTACACTAATCACTACCCTGTGTCATTCTTTGCATCGGAGGGTGGGGGATCGGTACCGACCACTGTAATCTTTCACGTCGGTGGGTTTGGTGTCAGTGTTCGCAAGGGACGGGCTTTACTGGAAGCCACTTTTTACTAAACTTTGAGAAACCGTTCTCGCTGATATTGGAGCATCCAATGCTCTCCACACACTCTGCAGTATCGCGAATTGTAGTATTGCAGGATTGGGTTGTACTGGATTGCAGGGCCGGCATTGCATGCCTCCGAATGCGTCAATCCAAACTTTTTGACGTTCGTCTGGATGCGCTTGAAACCCTGCAACGATTGACATTCCCTTCTTCAAAACATCTACACAAAATCCCATGCGAAGTGGACGCATCTTGGTGCGTATCAGTTGCGATACAACGAAAAGACCAATCAGTGTTACGTTGGTCTACAATGACACACCTCGTGAACTCTTCAGTTTGAAGAAACTGTCTTTGGTGGCGTTTCCCAGAGTTATCTTCAACTACACGTTTACTCTGAAAGAAAATGCTGTTCAAAAGATGGGTCTCTGTAGGCGGGAGAAAAGAACAAATGTCTGCTCATCTGATGATTTCTTCCCTTTTATCTAGTTGACTAATCACGTAATCAACTTGAAATTCAGTTCACTACGATAAGTCATTGAGGTACGTATCACGTACCACTTGTATACTGACACGACGACATTTTCCTGCTGTTGTATTCTTTTTTAAGGGTAGTGTATTCGGG
>JJRW01S0033508.1:3719-13796 GCA_001188405.1 Loxosceles reclusa
TGCTTATAACTTTGACCATGAATTACACTTTTAACGAAAATAACAACGCTATTATAGTGGTTATTATTTCTTAGCAGGTAAAGGACCTCCTAAGAGAATCTTTGGCCTAATACTAGAACAAGTTAATCTAAAAGCAGCTGAGTTAGGACTTTACATAGTGTAACCCTTCTTTTTATATCTGTGGTTCATTTTGATAGATATGATGAAGGTGCCAATTAAACATGCTAAAACTTTTGCATGTTGGTGGGACAGGATCATACCATCCCAGAGAGCTATAAATAATCTACCACAATTTGAAATACTACGTAATGTTGGTTGCACTTGTTGACCTAGGTTTCGTGGTTTAACGCGCCATCTTTCTCAAAACGATGAAACGTACTCACGTAAATAATCTCCGCTTCAAAGCTTCGTTCAAACGGAGTACTGATCTTTGAACTTAATCGAGTCTGATATCTGAAAAGAAGTTGGAGTATCCACTCCTTATATTTCTAAAGGAAAGGTCCGGAATATAAACGTTAAGTATGCCCGATCGATTAAAAGCGATTGCAGCTTTCCTAGTGGCGAATTATGGAAGTTGGCAAATCCAACCTCGGGAAAGAAGCAGTTGCAAAGTTAAACAGCAGGGCTGCCCCACACGACAGTAAACTTGGACTTAATTCATTAGTACTCTAGCACGGACTGAGTCTGTGACATCAACTCTTTAACAAAGTTTGCCAATCATTTCACTTTATTATTCATATTATTATATGTTAATTATATATAAATTCACTCAATTGACAAATAACAATAACTACCTACATTTGGGAACACTGATTGGCGGAAAAACCGTGTAATGGCTACTAATTCAAAAATAATAATAAAAAAAACTCGACTACAATTAACATAAAACTAAAACCTTCATACCTCTGCACGAGAAGAGGACAGATTCAAGGGAAACCACGTCCTAAGCGGACGGAATAAAAAGGCAAACAGTTTGGCAGCGAGAAATAAAAGAAAATAACAGAACTTGTTCTGAATGTCAGTTACGCTGTAGCTTTTCGTAAAGAAGCTATTTTGCTTAATGCGTTCTACTATTCCGAGTATACTTAAGCCCACTGAAGAAATTACAAGCACGCAAAGTGCTCAATATATCACTTACATTTGCCGAAGTTGTGGATACAAATTTAAACGTCCAGATTTCAATAAAAGATAATTAGAATTTTAAGTAAGCCAAATCGGCCTTAGTTTGACAAAAATTCATAGTTTCGAATGCAAAACTTAAAATTGCGATTAAAAACGGAATTATATATCAGTGAAATTTCGAGTGCTTACTCTTATAATAATTTCGTCGAAGTTGTTGTCGAAGTTATACTTTATTTTAGTGCAAGACAGCACTATAGTCGACTAAAGCTTTTGTCGACTTGTAAAAATTCAAGTACTAAAAAAATTATATTATTTGCTTTTCCAAAAAATATCGTTTGTTTTCTTACATCTAAGCTTATAAGTGATATTTCTTTAGTTTTGGAACTTCTGTTATTTGAATATTTATTTTTGGATGTATTATTGATCACCTTATTTTGGATTACGTACATTTGTAATTATGAGTAACAAAAGACCTTGCCGCGTTAAGAGCCTAAAAGGCTCACATTTGGACTTAGATGATACTTTGTCGAACCTCAATTTGCGGCTTTCTCTGCAGAGCTTGCTCAGCCTTATGCTCTAATAGCCGGCTCTGGCGAGTAGGACCTTGCAACGGATATTTTGCTTTCTTATGCGGACCAGAACAATATTTTCTTACTCAGTGCGGCCCAGGTAATCCAAAAAGTAGGACTCCCCCCCTCCTCCGCGTTGTACAGCATCATCGATTTACTAAGAATCGACAACAAGAAACGGAAGAACGCGCAATAATACCATGTTAGAAGTCAGCAAACATTGGTCGAACGTATAGTACGCCATGGGAAGCTCTGAGACGAATCGTTTATCCCCTAATGCTGATGCTGCCTTTTATTTTTTACAACTAGGTCTTACGTTACTATCGAATTTGCATAATCTCGTGCTTTGTTTACCGTCGTTCAACTGCGCTAGGGCGTGGTTGGCCTTCCGCTGACGTCTAATTGGTTATTACTGCGCGTTCGTGAGTCACTTGGTGCCGATTCTCAGTAATATGAAGATGTTCTACGACTTTGTTATTGACATTTATCTCCTTTCTTACTTCGTTGCCAGATTGGATTTGTCAACTTCCATATTTCACCATTTGCGGCGCTGAATTCGTTTTTAATCGATCGGGCGTGTCATTTTACTAGGGATAGACCTAAGGTTTGAATTCAGCGACCTTTACTTCAGCAATATGTAAGGTCCACCCCACCCCCACGCAGAAACTTCAAAAATAAGCTTCCCAGATAAACGCCGGCGTAGTTTAAATGGAAAAGCCGTCTCTTCGGAGCTGACAGATCCGTGGTTCGAATCTCGGCGTCGACAAATTGTAAAATTTCTTTACAATGGCACCCGAACAGGAGGAACTCACACTAATGGCCAGGAACCGTTAGGTCCACCACTTGAGGTCAAGTTGGTACGCTGACCTCTTTCTCTGTGGGGGAGGATGTAAGGTTCCTTTCATAAAAACTTCAAAAATAAGCTTCCCAGATAAACGTCGGCGTAGCTTAAATGGAAAAGCCGTCTCTCCGGAGCCGACAGGTCCGTGGTTCGAATCCCGAAGTCGATAAATTGTAGTTTCTTTATAAATGTAAGGACGAGCACTGGCTTTGAACTCCTTTGGGCCCTGTATATTAAAAGTAACAATTTTCAGAGGTATTAACTTATTATTTCACTGGTAGTAGCAATTTTATCATCAACAGTTTTCTAACTTTGTTAGGATATAACAATACGATTATGAAAAGAGAGAAATCTGAAACTCTCGTACACATAATTCTCCCTGTCTTTTTCACAAAGAAGGTTTGTGAGGGAACCACACGCAGAAAAAAAAAGATGCGAACCACTGGTCTAAGATTAGACAACTCTTTACACCTGCGTATGGCGTGCGATCAGAATCAAAACTTCAAACGAGTCCCTGGGATTTTTACTACTCTTTTTCTCAAACTATTCGTGGGAAGCAAGTTTTCCATCACTCGACATCATAAAGATCAATCATCAAACTCAACTGCAACCAGAGCATGACCTGAACACCGCCTTTCTAATACATCAAATATAGTTGGAAAGAACATTCAAAGCGTAGCGACGTTAACACGGAAGTTTTCAATATTTCTGATGCGTGCTGACACACGCGTTCCTTGTGAAAGCTGTAGGAACTATTGATGAGTTAGCAGCGAACTAAGAAAAAAAGCACGTTTTATTAATATGGTAATTTGGACATAAGCTACTTTATGGGTTTTATTTTGGATGTTTCACATAAATCAGCTTTAGTGGGTCCCTATCCGCAATGTGTATCTCAAAGCTTGCTGATACTTACAGATGGTCCTCTATTCCTAGTCCCAATACAATTTTTACTAAAAATGGTTAGAAGTAGAAGTTGAGCTGTGATGACCCAACAATGCTTACTTTATGTGGTTTGCAGGATTCTTAATCTATACAATTACATCATAAAAGTAAATATATGCTTTCTACTCGTAGTATGTGCTGAAAAGTTTGTAATTAGATTTTGGATTCATTGTGAACAACAGCGTTTTAAACAAAAATACTTTCTCAAAAGGCATATTTAAAAAGTAACTTTTTCTTTTGTTACAACAAAAGAATTAAAGAAAATTATTAAAGAATTGGTGAGAGTTATATATATGGCTTTTAAAAGTGTTGTGTATGTGTATTTCGCAGTAGGTCAATCTTACCTTTCTCTGCGACATTACAGATACAGATAATGGGGTCGGCTACAGGCAACCCTGTCTCACTATGGTCGACCCTGTTCTAAATTCAGAAAGGAAAAGCCCATTTTCTTTAATAACAATTAAACTTTTATATGTTGTGTAGAGAAAACGCCCTTTTGTCGACGCCGGGATTCGAACCTACGGATCTGTTATCGCCGGATAGACCTCTTTTCCGTTTAAGGTACGCTGACGGGTATCTGGGAAGTTTGTTTTCGAGGTCTTTTGTGGAAGGGAACCTTACAACCTCCCCACGTTGAGTGAGAGGTCAGGACACCGACCTGACCTCGAGTGGTGGACCTAACGGTTGAGTCCTTGGCCACTAGTGTGAGTCAATGAGTTCGGGTGCCATTGTAAAGAAACATACATTTTTTGTCGACGACGGGATTCCAATCTATAGATCTGTCACCTCCAGGGAGATCACTTTTCCATTTAAGCTACGCCGACGTTTATCTGGGAAGCTTATTTTCGAAGTCTTTTGGGGGTAACCTTACAGAAGGTTCGTTTTTTCCCCCGGATTAATCCCATTTCGAGACCTCTAGTAATTGTACGCAAACCTTTTTTAAGGAATAACTGATTCACATTGTTAAAGCCGTGAAAATTTTAAAGGTTTGAATCAAATCATCCGTTATCCTTTCTCTTCTGGAAATTGAACAAATTCAACTCCTTCAACATTTGTACATGATCCACATACATACATTTGTACATGGTCCACATACACACATTTGTACATAATCCGTCAATGATATTTATACGCCTCTTCTGAAATCTCTCAAGGCAGTCCATGTCCTGCATAAAGTACGGTGCCGAAACTTTTCCGGCATAGCGAAGATGAGGGCGTACCAGTGTACTCCTGTACACGGGTAACACAATTTGTTTTCATTCAACCACCAAACAATACTCAACCATCTTTTTTGTAAAAGGATCTGCAATTCACTGATTAAGATTTTATAAACACTATTTACAACAGAAGAAGATAATATGCAAGAGTCAAAGTTGTTTAATCAAATGCATAGATTTATTCTTTGAAAATGATTTTAATTTCTTTGCGTACAGCAGCAATTGGTTTCATAACATTAGGACAAAACAATTCGCAATTCAGAGTCCTACAAGGAATGTGTACCACGTCAATCAGTTATCTAAAATACGCTCTACCCAGTTGTAAAGTGATTCGGGTTGAACTCGGAATTCCAGACTTGTTCTCACAAGCCCATATTTAGTTGGATTTAAGAAACACCTTACGACAACTTAGGACAATGTGTTTGCTTAGATGTTTATTGAAATGTAGAATCTAGACGCGTTAAAATGTGTACTCTTGTCCTTACCCTGTTTTTCATAACGATGAGCTGTATTTGTATGAAAGTATAATACTAGTGATGATGTTACATTGAGTTACGATGACAATGTTACATGAATGCTACAATGTCAATGCTACATCAATGTTACAGTGCCAATGTTACATCACTGTTAAAATGTTAAAGTTATACCAGTGTTACAGCGCCAATGTTACAGTGTCAATGTACTATCAGTGTTACAGTGTCAATGTTCTATCAGTGTTACAGTGTCAATGTTCTATCGGTGTTATATCAATGTTACAATGTCGATGTTATATCAATGTTACAATGTCGATGGTATATCAATGTTACAATGTTAATGCTACATCCACATTACAATGATTAGCATTGCGTCATTCATTACTTATAAGGAAGGAAAAAAGTTAATCATAAAAAAGATGCAGCCATACGAATTACGTTACTTATTCAGGCTTTTGAAATTTTTTTTCTCTAACACACGAATAGAAAGGTCGTAAGTACGTACGTTTTACGTGCACGATGTTTACAATTATTTAACCTGAAAAAAGTTTATTGATGTGTCCCCACAAACTTATACTTTCATTAACAAGTACGATTAATAATACATCTCGTCAATTTAATTCAGTCAATATAAATTCAATCACACTTAACCAACGCTTATTTAGGAAAAGAAACTAATAGTTTTGAAAACGACTGATCAAAATTACAGTCTATAATCGAAAAATGATCAAAAAGTAAAATATCATCCCATAGACAATTCAGTCTCTTAATCGCGCTAAATTGCAATGCTAAGAGAACAACAAAGAGTTTAACACCTTGCCTTCGTTAAGTTGTTTTTCTCGCTTCATTGAATAAATGCTCCTTTTAAAAAAAACTATTGATTTTCATCCTTGCTTGCTCGGGGTCCAAAGTATGATGACTGAACTGTAGATGGAAAATAATGTATGCTAGGGTGTAGATATCTGCCAGTTGGCATTGTTAAGTTATAAGAGATATGTTCCTCAGCTAAAACTACAGACATACTACCAGTGCACAGGACAAAGGTATTACGGCCTTTAATACCCAAAATCAATGAGCGGGACAACGAGTTAATTCATACCCCCTCCGCCCCATGGCTCTCTTAAGTGGATTTCAGAGTGCGACATCATTCAACGACGCATATATACAATAAGATGCCCCTACAGCCGTTAGCTTAGCTTAATTAGTTAGACGGTCATGATTCTCGGTTCCGATCCCAGTATTGACAAATGGTGACTTCGTAAATTGGCGCTAAAACAGGGATCCTTGATCATTGGGGCCAAACACTCGAGATCAGGCCAACACTTCTCAGCATCGTGGAAAAGGATATGAGGTTCTCCCACCCCCACAACACATACATAGATAATAAGTTGTTTTTGCAGCCGCCGGCATAGCTCACTTGGCAGAGCGGTCATTATGGAACTGACAGACCCGTGGTTCAAACCCTGCGCCGCCAAAAGACGACTTGTCTCGCATTGCTATTCCATGTCATGGAAGTTTTCTAAATCTAAGGATTATCAGTTTAAACAAAGACACATGACATCCTTCTCTTGCCTGAAAAAGAGACTGGATTTGACCCCCATAGAAAAATTGCATCAGAGACATGGTGGAGAGTAATATTACTCATATACCTATCCTAATTGAACAAATGTTATGCTCATACTTCCTAAATTCAGAACCCAACTTGTTTTGGAATCCATTTTTGGACAAGGATCTAGACTCTGGAATTGCCTTAGAATCAGATTGGAAAATAATAGATTTAAAAACTGCTTAAAGATTTTCTTTCCTCTTTTTAATTTTGCTTTCATATCCTGAAACTTTGCTTTTATGTGTTAAAAGTTTTATATCGCGTTCCTTTTTGACTATATGTTATTTTAGTTTTAGTGTTGTTCTATTTGAATTTTGAGTACGTATTATGTCCAGATGTATTTATCTTTAGGTGGCAGGGGCTCGTCGGGTTCAATGAAACCTTTCTCCTGTCTCCTGTGGATCCTGTGAACTACTCATGGTGTGCATTAGGAATATTAATATGTTTATTATATCTTACATGTACGATACGTTACCGACTTATGTATTAGCTGAAGGTTTGTTTTTCACAGCTTCCGAAGATAAAGGTTATTATTATTATATGAAACCTAACAATTAAATTACTCAAATTAAACACATTAGTATTTGTAATATGATTGCATATCCTCTAATTATTTTCAGAATTTAATTAATTCTATACGCTCAGGAGATGTCGCGAAAGAATAGTACAAAACCACGGACACATAATATTAAGCGAATGTTCTTGCCCGTTTAAATGCACTTTTGTATGTCTTATTTTGTTTCAAATCATTGTTCCGCTGCCACATATTTTGACTTTCGTTAAAAAATTTCAATTTACTTCATAAATAATCAGAACATACATTTACAATTATTTAGTCAATTCATAAGTGCATAGAGAACGAAACATACTCAAAACACAATACAGTCAGAGGTGCTACACTATCGAAATGAAGGAACAAACCACTGTGTTGAAAGAAGCTGGTATCACTCTTCCTCAAATTCGGCATTTCTTTAAAGTTTTAGTTAGTAAACCACGGAACTATTATTACACTTCGGTGGTACATGTCAAAGGCACTTGCACTTAAGCGTGTTTATATTGTATTACCACTTAAAAAATTCATCACTTCCTGCAAAGAACGTATGACCACGTTTTTGCTTATTTTTCCGATTATTCTTACGGTTTCTTTTTCTGCGGAGATAAACCACGGGGTTTTTACCGTAAATTCCTCCTCGCATGCCACCTGCTCTACCGGACATGTATTCCTCTCGATAATTCCTCCTTCTTTTCGTTTTTCTAAAATTACTATCTTCGAAACTCGACGGTTCTCTATCGTAATCGAATCTACTGTGTCTGTGTGAGTATCCGCTGAAATCCTCCCTTGGTTGCATTGGTTCGTCTCGACGAAATTGCGATCGTTTAAACCCAAAATTCTCCTGTCTTCTCCTTCCTCTTGGCATTTCAATTTCCTCAGATTCGGAATTTTCATTGGATGTTGCAGTTGACCCGAAATCGAAGTAGTCTTTGATGTGTAGCATCATGCTGGGATCGTTTGCGTTCCACTGAAGAAATTGGCTTGGATTGTGATTATGGTTGAAATTATCGTTGTTGTCGTGATTGAAAAAGTTGTTATTTCTGTACTGGTTATGGCTACTATTGTTGTCACTGGAGTCGTCCTCCATGTTGTCTTGTTGATCGCTGTTGGCCCGATAAGGATTGTACGTACTCATAACTAACCGTTGTTCTCCTTGCTGATGCGTATTTTCGTCCTCTTGACTTTCATTAGCATCAGGCAGAGGAAAACTAGGACCAGCAGTTTTGACGTGTATAGGTAGCTTTAAAACAACAGCAGATGTATCTCCTAAATTGATTCTACTAATTTCACCGTCCAAGTTTGACGTCGAATGAATTTTCTTCACATGAAGCAGCATGAAGAGGAAAACCTAGAATAGGAAAGTGGATGTGAAAATCAGGTATAATTTAGAAAACGACTTGCCAGGAAACGGCGATGCAGACGAAACAATTACATTTCAGGAAAACTAATCAAAGTAATCAAACTAAACAAAGTACGATATATATAAAACAGCAAGTGGCGTTTTTATTCAAACGTAAGAAAAGCGAGTTATTTAACGATTGTGTTAGTTGATAAAAGATAATTTTTAGTGGATAACATTTAAATACTCTTTTTCTCTGACGGTTGTAAAAGAAGTACTGTAAAAATTGGCTTGTAGAAGATGTGGCGTTTCCCCTGTGATATATATAGATGATTCAACTCCATGTGTAATCTTTGGCTTAGTTTAGTGTGTAATGTTCACCCACAAAAGACTTCGACAATAAGCTGCCCAAATGCATGTGGGCGTAGCTTAACCCGTAAGGCGGTTCTCCCGGAGCTGAACGTTCCTAGTTCGAATCCCGGCGTCGACAACTTTTCTTTACAAGTGATAAAGCTATCTCTTCGAAGCTGTAAAATGTTGGGTTTGACTCTTACTGTCAGCAAGGTCTATCTTTAGAAGGAAGCCTGAAATCACTGACACTTCTCCGTTATGGTGTATAGTTCCAGGTTAGGTAGACTCTGACATCTTAACTTGCAATGTCCACACACAAATGACTTTGAAATAAGCTACACAGTTACCCCTTCGGCGTACGTTCAATGGTAAAGCGGTTTTCTCCGGAGCTAAACGTTCCTGGTTCGAATCCCGGTGTCGACAACTTTCTTTACAAAATGAAGCCGAACAGGGACTCACATTAGTGGCCAAGGACCCAACCGTTAGGTCGTTACCCTGACCTCTCTTTCAAGTGAGTAGGATGTAATGTTCACCCACAAATGACTTCTAAATAAGCTACCTATTTACTCCGTTGGCGTAGCTCAACCGATAAAGCGGTTCCTTCGGAGCTGAACGTTCCGGGTTCGAATCCCAGCGTCGACAACTTTTCTTTACAAACTTCGTGCAAGAGTAATGCAAGGGTTCCCTCTAAAACATATAAAAAATGTGAAGGGGCCTAGCTTTAAATACAAATAAACTTGTAGAAAAGTAAATCATAACAAGTTGCCATCCTCGCAACGTTATCTCTTTAAGTTATCGTTTACGTTATCGCAACTCTTTAAGTTTTCATAGATGACTGTCGCTTTGCACATATACCCACCGATTACGGACAAAACCATTTACGCGAACGTGGGTCTGCTACGTTAAAAGTGCTGTTAAGTAGGTTTTGTGATTATAGCTTTTAGTGCTTCGGTTGTGAAGCCACTGAATTACAGCACGAGATAAAAAGTAAACTAAAGTTAGGAACCACCTTTTTACATATTTAACTTAACCAGTAAAATAAAAAAATACTAAAGAAGTACAAA
>JJRW01S0033516.1:9008-21938 GCA_001188405.1 Loxosceles reclusa
ATTTTGAGAAAAGTGTAATCGTCGAGTATCACAGAAATCGCCGATCCATACGTAACATATCCAGCGAACTGAAGTACCCAAACTTGACAATGGCCTACGCGATTCCCAAGTGGAAGGTGAGCGGTGATTGTTGGAATGTGACCCGACCCTGAAGACCCAAGAAACTGCGAGTTAGAGACCGACGGGAGCTGTCCAGAGAAATTCGGAAAACCGCACTCAATCGATGGCTCACATCCGCGAGGAGTTTCAACAGATATCTTTTCGTAAGGAATCTTCGTAAGGAATCCCATTTGATGGGTTTTCATGGACGTGCTGCTGTCCACAAGTCTTTCATCACCAAGTCCAACAGCACTGAGCGGCTAACGTGGTCTAAAGAACGTCGACAGTGAACCGTTGAACAATGGGAACAGGTTCTCTGGAGCAACGAATCAAGGTTCACTATTGAACCAAGGTTCACTCGTTCGGATGGCTGGGTCTGGGTTAGGCGTAAGCCTGGAGAACGCCTCCTGCCGGAATGTATTGTGTCTACAGTGAAGTTCGGCGAAGGTGGAGCAATGCGGTGGGGGAGTGTTTCTCTTGCTTTGGCCTGGAACCGTTTGTCGCAATTCCCGGTACCCCCAACGCAGAGGCCTACCGCAGCATTTTGGGTGACCTGTACTTCCTACGTTGTAGCAGTTTTAGGGGTGGATCCATTGTACTTCCAGAACGACAACGCCAGCTGTCATGTTGCTACGTCCATCATGGCTTGGTATGGTGAAAATGGGATTAATCTAGTGGTATCGCCTACCCGGAACTCAACCTTATCGAGATCCTGTGGAAAGAGTTGGAGCGTCAATTTAAGGGGTGGTCCCGCCGTCCGAAATCAGTGGAGGAAATCACGTCTCTTCTCCAACACCAGCGGAAGAAAAAATACCGCTAGCCGTCGTACAACGATTGGTGGAGAGTATGACCCGGAGGGTAGCAGTTGTAGTTGCCGCTCGTGGAGGCCCCACCATCTGCTGAAGGTGAATAAATTTTGTTTTCCTTTTCTATCACTGGTGTCCAATTACTTGTGAGATAGTGTAGTATTCTTGCAAAAAATAAATTTCTCTATTCAGCCATGCTGGGCATTTGCCTGTTGCTGACTCTAATTTTGTATTTGTATTTGTATTTTTCCAATTTTCATTCGTTTTTAATATTTCTCTCGATTTTTTCTTTGAATTATCGATATTTTTCTACTATTTAACGTTTGCTTTTCCTTTGTCGTATTTCCTTGTACTGCAGTTGAGGCAGGACGGTTATAGGTACTATTTTCGTCTTTTCCAAGGTCGTATGTATTTTTCCTTTACATATACTTCATATTTTAGTATTTCTCCCTTTACCTTTCTGTAGATTTATTTGATAGTTTCGAAGGACTTTATTCTCTGCATTCGCCTGATACGAAGAGAACTGCCTGGAATGCACTTGATGTGAAGGCAACTCTTAAAAACGGTTTCAAAACTTGAGTGTATTCTTTTATTTGTTTTCTTCATTTATTCGTTTTAAAACGTATTGTTTGCCTCCCACACTTTCAACTGGTTTTGTTTTTATTATACTGATTTTTTCACGAGAAGCCTTTTCAACTTATACTATTTGATTTCGACGTGTTTATTTCTGCGCTTATATGCCTTCAAACTATCCTGCCATCGCATCCCTCCACATCCGTAGTATCCACTAGCCCTATCAACCACCAACTAATCAGTCGCCTCATGTGTCACCAACACCTATCCTACTATCTCATCCCTCCACACCCTTAGGCACCCACAACTCCTATCAACCACCACCCTCATTGCCATTGCTCATGACCATTTAATTGCTCATTTAATTACTCAGTGCCCGTCCCACTCCGGGATAGGACTGCCAAACTCACTCTGAGACGGCACCGTCGAAAACCGTTGACTAAAATTATTCGATCGAATGTCGCTCAGCAGGATAGAAAGAAAAACTAACTACCTATGCAATTCACTGTCGGTTCATCTTTATAAACGGCCCAGGAAGCTTCCATAACACTGGTGTCACGTGTCTTTTCCATAATTCTCTACCCCGCTCCCTTGACGCCTTGACCTTCTGATGTATTTCCCAACCCCTCTTACCAGAGCAAACAACTAATGAGCAAACAGCAAAACTCCCTCTTTTTCATTCGCGGGCGTAATTTTCCTTCTCCAAAACAGATGGCGCTAGCATTACTTTTTCAATATTGTCACATAAATTCAACATGCGTACTTCACATGCTGCTGAATACTGAATTTAACAAGAAGTCGACAATGAATGCAAATCATTATCTGTTAAAAGCACATCAGTTTATGTTTATCCTTATCAAGCAGCGATCGTTTAGTAGGCGAGTGGCTCGATTTTTAGTTCAATATTTTATTCTAATATTTGATCATTTTTTTTCTGTAGCTCACACAACCATACACGGAATGAATCTTCTCTGAACATGCATCCTTTCATTCTTTGATTTAAGTGCGAAATGCAAATGATAGGCGTGATCGCCAAGTAATCTTACACTGCTTAAATGTTCTGGGAAAAAATCTGATTATTCTCAACAGCATTCTAAAGATTACTTTCTCAGTATAAGAAAAAAAAATAGTGTCGCATAACCATAAAACCGCAAATGTAATTCCATTTCGGTGTGCAAAAATAGGGTCTATAACAGTTTTTCCCTAAAACGGTAAAAGAACAGTGTTTTCACAAATTTCTGTAAAAAACTCATTTAACGAGGGTATTTTAACAACTATTTTGTAATTCAAAATTCTCTCTTGACTGAGTAGACGTTGGAAAACCAAACTCAGTAACAGTGAATACTCTATTTTTTTCTTATAGCTTATAATAAGAGTGGGGATAAACCATATATAAATGGAATGCAATTGTTTCTCTGAAGGATTTTTATAGATTACGGTTCGGTAATTGTAAGTTGATGAAATTACAGTGCCTTAACTGTTTTTGTAGGATACTGTTGAACAACTGAAATTCCAAAAAATCACAGTTAATGCGTATGGACAGACTACTGACGATTATTAACGATAATTTTACATTGAAAGTTTTTACAGTGCACGTTACAACTGATAGAGAATCGGGATTGTGCGTATGATTATCTTAAATTATTTTAAATTAACTCCTATACTTTATGTCATAACTTCCATGTATGTGTCATACCCACATACATGTAAAACATATCTCAGAGTTTTAGCTTTGAGTGATTTTGCCTGTAAATCCGGAAGCTCCCTAACGCCTTCCCCAGCCGTGAAATTACACACAGCACAAGTAGCCCCAAGAGTAATGTAGGTCACAGCACATAACAATAAAACCAAAGTAAATGTACTCCTGACGTTATGATTCGGTTCCACATTTGGTTATTTCTTTATTTCTTTATTTTGCGATATTCCATTTTCATTTTGTAAATGTTTGTGCATTTTGCTATATACTGGCTTCTCTAATGTGTCGCGAAGCGTACGAAGCAGTAAAAGCGCTGTACAATATAAAAAGATAGATTTTGTTCGATAGCAACTTTCAGAAATTAACATAAACAATCAGTTAAACAAACAATTCTAAAACATGAATTTCTAATGTGCTTTCTCGTATTGATGTTAAAGCAGAAAATTAAATCCTTCAAATAATTAGATGAACATTCTCCTTCCGGAAATTCCAGTTGATGATACTTATGTCAAGTGTGACAATTACTTAAGTACTTCTTACGACGAGATGATGTATTCCCTCAAATCGTACCGATGAGGAGGCAAATGTACTTAATGTCGTTTATTCACAGTACGTTTTTGAGAAAGGCTTATTTTGATAGTACCTTTGTCAACAGCGTTACACCATCTCCGACAACTCTTTTTTTGCCTTTCAAAGCCTTTTTCCACGACTCATTATGATTTTTCTCCATTTTCTCATAACGCTGAATTACCCGAAAAAAAAAAACACTCACTTAAAGACAGAAAAGTCCTCTAAGTTACACGTGAGTGAAAATGCTGATACGCTTCTGATGTCATACTTCACCTTTTCTGGAAGTGGAGGTACCGAAGAGTGAAGTTGCAGGTACTGAGGGTCTAAGTGAGGTGCAATTCAGAAATTAGCCAGAGTTTCATGCAGCTGAACAAGGCCATAAGCAATCAAACGTTGGGCCTTTGTGTACGCAAATGGCTAACTATGATAATATTTTTGTTTCAAGACGTTCACTCTCCAGAAAATATAAATCTTGCAACAATTTAACATTGACTTTTCATTTAGAAAGGTTACTTTTTCACACTCAAATTTAGGCCTTAATTGGCTTAGTTATCAACAAGTTTAATTATTTACTGTTTATTCCAAAAAAATCAGTCAAAGGTTTGATTTAGAACCTTTGACTGATTCTTTACTCACGTAGCTGAATTGAAATTCCAGTTTAAAAGGCTAAGATTCGTCTATCACATTCAACGAGTCTAGATTCTGCTCACGAGCGATGGGCAATGATTTAGTGTTTTACAATAGTTCATTTAGATCTTTAATCGTCTCGTTCTCCACCCCACGAGGGAGCGAGGTTTCCTCTTCCCAGTTTGCCTTCTTTGACGGAACGTAAGAGCCATTTATATACTATATACATCAAAATGACAAATCTTCATACTATACACATCAAAATGATTGACGTAATAATGTTTCGGCAGTCATTTGGAAGTGGCTTTCTCGTCATTGAATAGACTCTTGTTTTCTGTCGTGGAGACCTACGGCACGTTAGTCTTATGACTGTTTGGGAATGCTAATTTATTAAGAGGGAGAAGGTTAGTAAAACCGTAAAAAAAAAAATGTGCGTGTATGCAATACAAAAGAGTCATCGGATAAAAATAACAGATAAATAACGCTACTCAGGAAAAGTAACTGATTCTCACCAGTTGGTTGAGGAGGCGATTAAGCTATATAGCATAAGGAGGCCAGTTCTTTTCACAAATTCATAAGATAAGCGTTTCTCGTAAAATTCTAAATTCTGGTTAATTCCAGATCGTAGATATAAATACTCTGCTAAAGATCCAGCTTCTTATAATACCTTCAGTTCCCTGAAGAAAATATGTTCAGCCTCTTCGAAACGTTGGAAAAAATATGTCCGAATGACGCGGCACTCAGAAGTCTTTATGCATGTTGGTATTTCTGCTGCAAAATCCACCGACTTGTGCTTAGCAAACACATTAACATACACATGTATATACGTGCATTGTTAGAAACTGTGTAGTCCAATTTCGGAACCTACCCTCATTCTACTGGGAAATGTTGGATAGGGTTGGTTATACGTAGTATTTAGCAACTCTTACGTGAAATGATGAATGACATGTTTTGAAATATGATTAACGTCTTAAAGAATCATTATGTTTTGGTTAGGAATAGAAAGACATCGGCAATAAAACATTAAGAATTAATTTACTACCAATCCAGAAAGTGAAATTTATGACAAAATGAAAATCTTATACTCTAGTGATTTTATTCAGAACTGTTTTCGCCGTATATTCAATCCTGTTCGAATAGAAACACGGCTAATTTGTGTACGATGAATAACTCGCTTTGCTCCAACTGCATGAAGACATATTTCTTAATCCCAATTGAATAATCAATCTTTTCTTACTACTCTCTCTTTACTGGGCGAGACACTGAGAATGAAAGAAAGAAAGAGAAAAGTCACTACAGTGGAGCTTCAGAAATATTTATTACTCTCTATTATTTACTTAGCTTATAAATTTTTAGTGGATAAGCTAGTCGAAAACTTCGTTGACAAGATGGCTCAGAAGAATGAGAAATCTATGCCTCCTTCCTTCAACAAAATTTACAATACACCATCGTGATGTTTACAAAAAAAAAAAAAGAATCATCTGCTTTTCTTTTTAAACCAAAGTATTTTAAAGCGTAGTTTATGTGAACGAGTTGCATTTTATACCTTTCTTTTACTTTTACGTGTTAGAAATATTCTGCATAGATTTATGCATAATTATCAATCAAAACGGACGTTTGTCTTTCTGTACGTCATTTGTTCGTACCATTTAACCTATCGGAACGAAATGTCTGGGGCGCTGTTTTTGTGGAACAGTAGTCAGAAGACTACGGTGCGCGCCAGGTGTCACCAGAGTAAGCGTGAAAGTTGAGATACAAAAGACAAGAGGCCGCCCTTAATAGGCTGTATGACCACATCGAACACTGGTGCGAATTGTGCACGGCGCTGGCATACTCAGTATCAGTGCGGGAATCAGTGTTTTTGGAGAAAACACATTCCCGTGTGGAAGCATCGTTCAACAGCTAGATAGGGATAGCCACTTCGGCCAGCCGTCATTTTAAAGCATCCCTTTCGTGCTCAAGTGGGTTTTGATCCGGATTAGCGCTAGGACAAGATACGTAATACTCCCGCTTTTCGGCAATTCAGGAACTGCCGTAGGGAGATAGGGTGTAGTATTGTTGTTCATAACGATGAAGTCAATACCAGAGGCACTCACGGAAAATGGGGCAGGATTTCGTCAGAGCAAAAGCTTGTATCGGTGACACGACGACTGTCCAGTATCTGAAGCTCTGTGTGGCCGTCCATCACAATGTTTACCCAGAGTAGAACATGTTTACTACCGTAGCGATCATGGTCAACAAGGTTTGCGTTGTGGTGCCGTGCTCCATCAGCTTGCCTGAGCGAATCACTGTCGAGGCTGAAGTGACTCTGCTAAGAAAAGAGGACATTCCCGCACTTCGCTGATGTCCAATTCGCGTCTTCATTACACATTGCTGACGTTGACAAGTTAATTGGACACAAGTCAGAGGCAACGGGCAAACAATCCACCTTGATGACCTCAATAACCAGTGTAAACCGCGGTACGTGACGTCTGAAACGGTTCTTTAGATACTTTTCAGTCTCTGTCGCCTCCTGTCGGCGATATGTCTCAGTCTGAAAAACGATGAAACGACCATCAGTGAGCGTTGTTACTCGCGACCGACCATCCCTGCTCTTTGCACCTCTAATCCTTCGGTTCGCCATCCATGCCCAAGAGACAACATTAATTTCGACATTGATACCGACGGTCACACTTCTTACACTTCGGCCTTCTTTCAACTTCCCAATCATTTTACCTCGTTGTAAAATCGTCTGCATGCTTTTTGGTGTTTCCCTGTTCGAAGATTTGGCGCAACATTGTTCTATAATTCACTTAACAATGGAAGTTCTTTCCCACAATAATTTTACTTTTATATGTGTAAATTTCCTTTGTGTTGTATCTATGAACATTTTGCTGTATATTTTTTATCTGATTGCTTAAGCAGTGTACGTGTTAAAACCATGTTATTGTTAGTATATGTACATAACGATGCATACTGTGGTGTGGATTGACGAGAGAAATTAGTACGACCGGTTGGTTTGTTTGTTATTTGAAGTTTAATAGTACAAATAGGTGTAAAAGCCACACTATGCCAAATAGAAGTTGATTTCGTAAAGCTAAATTGTTTTGGCACCTCGGAGAAGCCGCGTCACTCCCCGTACAGCCTAGAAAACGAGCCGCTGAGGGGAAATAACGACGTATTCTATCGCAAAGTTTGGTTACCTGTAGCAGACCTTATTATCTGTATCTGGTGACTATTTCGTGGTTTGCAGTGCGGGACGAAACTCACTGGGCGTCTATCACAGTTGTTCGCACCTGTCTGAAAACTGGCAAGAATTCTTCATCTACTTTTAATGTTTATCCTCTATTATGTCACCTATAACGTCGCGATTCCTAAACTTGCATGTACACCAGCTCTCTCTTGAATATACACGGTTACGCAAATAGAAATTAGTTGTTACCCTTCCATACGTATCTGGTACGGTGCGTCCGAGGTTTCCCACAAAGGTTACAACATACACCATCCGACCTACAAATTTATTGCACCTACATCTCATGTACATAAAGATGTATTTGTAAGCTGTATGGTTCCTCCGGTTCCTCTAAATGAAAATCCAACAGCTAGCCGACTGGCACACCACTGAGGTACGTATCAGACTCTAGCATTTGAAACTAGTATTGTTCCATAACTTTTGTTAGCCAGAGACTGGCACTATATGCACTTCCATTTTTATTTTATTATGTATAAGGATGACCCCTTAAGAAATTGCTTCTTATTGTATGGGTGCACAATTCTTATATAAAACCTGACCCAACTTGTTTGCATCAATCGATATTCATAATGATCCTTAATATTTTTTCCTACTAAGCAAGAGTAAATTGGCCTTTATATTCTCCCGTAAACAGCGATTTACTAAGGTGACTCATATTTCGCGAATCGCATCATATCACACAATGTTTGTTAATCTGAATCAGTTTCATTAATTTGTTCAGGATTTTTCTTAAAATCTGTTTAAGTGAGCAAGATTAACACTTTAGCAAAGATTTAATCATTTGCAAGAACGTCAGATGAGGGAAAACTCTTTGCGTTTTTATGATCGACTTCTGGACTATCCCCGGAGGCCAACCGAAAAAGTCCGGAAACAGAAATAGCCCGGAATTGGTTCTTAAAATGTTTCCACAGCAGTACAGTGTAAAGAAAAACTGTCGACGCCGGCATTCGAACCAATGGATCTGTCATCTCCAGGGTGATCTCTTTATCGGCTAAGGTACGCCGACGGAATAACTGTGTAGCTTATTTTTAAGTCATTTGTGTGTGGACATTACAACAGTTCTGAGCCGAACTATTCACAGAGAATTTCTAAGAATCGGTATGGATATTCAAAATAGAATTTACAGCTTTCTCACCATTAACTCATAATCCATCTTATATGTTGTTAGAAACTATGACAATGAACGATACTGTCAGTTGCACCACGATATATCGTATTTTGTACTGATGCACCAGGCAACACAAAGTTCAGAAATTCATAAAGAAACACACGAAACGTTGAACACAGCTTGGCTAGTTTATCTACTGCTGGTCATTAAAAATGCTACATCCAAGAAAGAAAGCAGATATAGTTGAATCGTATTTTGTACACGCATACAGTATGATGGGAGGAAGACATGATTAAATTTACCGGTAATTGTGAGATATAGAGCATGCAAAAAGCAGTAATCAGAGCAGCCGTCTCTATAAGCGCAGTAACAGCTGTAATCTTTCCAGGCCCCGATTCGAACAGAGTTCGGATGGCAGGTACGGGTACAGCATTACAAGCAGCTTTAACTCCATTCCAGAGTTCATCAATCGGTCTGATTGGTGAGTGGTGGAGTGCCAATCGTTCGGCAACCACTGACCGGGCGTTCTCAATTAGCGACAGATCAGGGAAATGTGTCTGGGGAAGAAGGTCAGGACAGCATGGGCAACATGCGGTCGTGCGTTCCACTGCTGAAAGGTAGCGTAACAGAAATCTCGAAGGTAGAGCACAGCTACGGGTTCTAAGTCTTCAGAAATGTAACGACGGCTGTCTAAATTACTGGCTATGCGAATAATATGTCACAATGGCAGGTGCTGTGGCCCATACGACAATGACGAATGCAAGCTGGCAATGGTCCTTTCCCTGGTGCTTCTACACATAGAAATGGCCATTATGATACTTTCCTTAGAACTGGTATTCGTCTGAAAAGACAACGTGACGCCACTGTTGCGTCCATGTCGGGCATTGAACATACTACTGGTGATGTGCCTGTCGCTGCTGTAGCGTCCAGTAGAGCCATAGGAATGTTCACCGTGCTGAAAAACCATGGTGCTGCAGACGTCGTGCCACTGTCTGTGCTGACGCTTGTTCTCCCGCCAAAGACCTCACTCACGAAATGCACGTGAAATGACTGTACGATCCCGCAAGTAATACGGACAACGTGTCTGTCGTCTTGGGCGTTACTGACCGGGGGGTCGCCGAGATGTCTCACGGCGTGCTGCATGGCCCTCGTGGACCTATCAATTCCATAACCTAATGAACGTCATGGGATCTCGAACAACGCGATCAGAAATATCGCCGAACACTCCATCGTATACGACGCATAATAAGACCTTTCCACAAACAGCCAACGTGTGAATGCGATTTCAGTAAAAGAAACAAAATTCCCTACTGCGAGTTGCCTTACTCCTACATGGTTCACGAGAATCCGTTGAAATGTCCATTTGCATATCCCAGCATTTTCTACCTTTCATGAAAATTTTGCGTTTGTTGCGTTCCGCCTTCATGACGTAGCAACATGACGTTTTCAACGCCTTCATGACGTTTTAATACGCTCAATGCCATAAGATTGTAGGCAGTGGAAAATGTTAATTTCCATAAGCCAATCTGAATTGGAGAGGCTCCGATTCGCTGAAGAGGCAGATGGAAGTATGCAAACATCTTATGTAACAACCAATCACGGTTATTGTCGAGAAATATCCAAGGAGGCAGTAGTATAAGAAGCCAGCATTGTAAAAGGTTACAGGAATTAAACGTAAACGCTGATAAAAAGTGTTTAGGAGTTTCGTATGATTTCTCTTCCAGACAACTTGTTTCTATGGCGTCCAGAAGACAAATGGCAGATTCTGAGCGCTGGCGTGCTGTCGCACGTATTGAAGCAGGACAATCAATCACAGATGTTGCTCTTTTCTTCGCCGTTTATCATTATAAAGTCTGCCCCGGCTAGGTCGGCACTAAGAGCAAGAGGTTGTGACTTTATATTAAAAGTAGGAATCTGAGCTTCCTCGGAGTCAGACAGTGAAGCGCCTGCTCTTCTACGCGATTTCGCAGAAAAATGTTTTGCAGATGATAAATTAATCAATATGTGTACCTTGCAAACAAGACACAAAGTTCCCGTAAGTTTTAAACCCAACAATATGCACTTCCAAAATAACTTAATTAACTTTAGCACTTTGCTAATTAAATTAAGATGAGCCAATTTTAAGTTAAAATAACTTAAATTTATTCATGCGAGCAATTGCAAGTTTTAAATAAATCTCTTTGGTGCTAATTGGCACCTAAATAATAATTCAAATAAATAATGTTGTAACATGTATGCAATTCAAAATATATATATGCACTAATTTAAGCCCTTTAATTGTTGAAGGCTTATAATACAAAAATACACTTAACTGATCCAAACTCTGTCAGTCTGGGGTGGCTTTTATTTTAGTACACCAATTTGTGTGTACGTTAATCTTTATTCAGCGTCAATTCAATTCGAGTTTCTAGTTTGACGCAGTAATTTGATGAGGCGTTATAGCCTATTAATTTCCCTTACAGTCGGACGTAAAGTATCCTCTGTAAATATCGGTGTATGTGACCGATGTCGAAAAACCAAGGGTTAACCACTGAGGGTTATCACGCAAAAAGGCGTCAAGGCGTAAAAGGCCTATATGCGTACAAAGCCTAAAGGTGTAAAAAAACTTCAAGGCAAAAAGAAGCTTCGCCTTTAACTTTGCTCGTTCTCTTATACTGTTTGCTTGCTGTCACGTTGCTTCTGACGCAGCAACCTAATCTGTATTTTTGGTTTCAATGGTGGGAAAAACATGTTAAACCGTGGTTTTGCGCTGAGCTCGCTGTTAGAAATGTTAGTAAAGAAAATTCTGTTAATTCATTACATCATTCTGTCATTTATGGATTATGGAAATAATTCCAAAAAAGCCCAACAGTTGTCCGAAGACCTGTGGCCGGTCCCCGAAGGGTTACGACCCCCGCGGAAGAGACATATAATGCTATTGCAGCCAAGCGGAATCGAAGAGCGACCTCCAGACGTGTGACATCTATGGTTGCAGTGTCCATTCGTAAGGCGAAATCTGCTACAACTGTGCGCCGAAGGAGACTATACACTCGCGTAACACGAGTTTGTGTTCCTCTATCTGTCCAATTCAGAGGTGCACAATTGAAGTGGTGTCGGCAACATGTCAATTTAACTGTGTCTGATTGGGGAAACGTTATGTTCACGGATGAGAGTGGAGATTTGCCTTGCAACCAGATGACAAGCGTGTAAGGGTTCGGAGACTACAAGTCAATCATCCCCAGAACATCACCGAACATCACGCATTTCGGGGTGAAGGCATCATGATGTGGGCAGAGATTTCGTTGGAATATAACACCGACCTATACTTCTATAGACGGAATTCTGTGACGTCTGTCCGGTACCGGGATGAAGTCCTAAACCCCACTGTGAAATTGTGCACTGTAGCAGTTGGTCCTGATTTCATTTTAATGGATGATAATGCGCTTATCTATAGAGCTGACCTCGTCGAAGTCTCCCTGGAAAATGACAATAGCGCGTATGGAGTGGCCAGTGCACTCGCCCGATCTTAATCCCATTGACAATCTTTGGGATGCCCTCGGACGTACTGTGGGTACACGTTTTCCACCCCAGCCCCTCTCACAGGGTTGCCAACGGCCGCACAGAAGAAACGGCGATTACTTGACTCTGTGGTGGTTGATCACCGAATGCAAAGCATGGTCACGCGTTGTAAACTTTGTATGCGAATGTGGGGTAGTCACATACCGTATGAATGCCAGTTTTATTTCTTTGTTTTTGGCTTTAAACATAATTTTGTTAGTGACTCCAATACGACTTTATCTTATAACTTGTGAAAAATCAATACTGTTTTCATCTTTGTATCTAATCCTATTTTCATTTTATGCATAAACCTGTTTGCTACTTTTCGTGTCAATCAAAGCTACACTTTTCGATTTTTCCGCATTTTACCCTCGTGTGCCTAACGTTTGGCAGTGAGCGTAGCTTGCTCCCTGTATTCTTCTGAAAATTACTGTTTATTAGACATTACACAAGCAAGACTTTGCTAATACAATATCTTTCATTCTACCTCCTATGAGAGGAATCTTCTACAAAGCTTGATGAAACCACATTCATTGTCGAAGTCAATGAAAACGATAAAGTTGTAATACCGTCTGCTGTATGTCATGTGATATCGGCCTTTATATCCTTACTGTTGTTGCCTTTCTTTGATAAATGGTGGGCGTGTTCATACAATTTTAACAGTCTTTTCAATATACACACA
>JJRW01S0033534.1:4407-15119 GCA_001188405.1 Loxosceles reclusa
TTGCACCGCATGTTAAACTCAAGGTTAGTAAGGGAAAGGAATTAGTACATTACAGCCGACTTAGGATTTCTGTGCTTTTTTTTAACTCTTTTGTGGGTGGGCATTACACCTCCCCTACTTGAAAGAGAAGTCAGCGTATACAGCTGACCTCGAGTGGTGGACCTAACGGCTGGGTCCTTGGCCACTAGTATGAGTCGCCCCTGTTCGGGCGCGATTTGAAAAGAAAATGTTTACTTCATGTCGACGCTGGGAATCGAACCCGGGACGTTCACCTCCGGAGAAGCCGCTTTAACCGGTTAAGCTGCACCGACAGAGGATTTCTGTGCTTTTTTTGAACTCTTTTGTGGGTGGGCATTACAGTCATTTGCTTTGAAAGATAATTATTAGCTGCATTAGAGTTCTGAGGAACGAAGAATTAAAGCGAATTATGAATGCCGATTAGTAGACCACCACGTCTGGAATGCAAATTATCATGACGAATACATGTATAATTGGAACATGGAACGATTCACTATTTTTAAGCCAAGTTTCTTGAAGGAGGAAAACAAATTTGTTGTTGATGTATGAAGTAAGAGGATTTCCTGTTCGGAAGTTTTATTTTTAATGCCAGCTCAGTTCCGGTAAAGAAACTTTAACATTAATTTTGAATTTTTTTTCTTTTCAAGTCCAATCAAATATTTTTAATTGCTTTTTTAGAACTGAAGAAAGGAAAAATTTCATGGTAAGTAACACATACCTGAAAGATAGCAGTCAATAGAGGTGATTGCGTTTATTTTTTGTTTTTTGAACGTTTGGTTATTTCAGTTGGGCATTTCAATAAGACGTTGTCATCAGTAGAGTTTTCCAAACATTCAATTGATTGGGACAAATTTACCTCTGGAGTAGCTGATTTTCGAATTTTTCTTTTTGACTCTTTATTTTCGAATAGCACATCGATGATTAATGCCAACAGCTGCTTCTGTTCTACGATGAGCGATAAACAGGTTTGTTGCATTTTTTGAAGCGAACTTAGGAGTGAAGAAATCTGGATGAATACACTTGATTAAATGATTCCATTGAGGTTTGTCTTGGGCTACTTGTAGAAGTTGTAGTTGAAACACGCACTGGAGGGTTGTTTTGCGATGTAATTCTTGCATACGATGTAGGTTTGTTCGATGCTTTATATTCACGTCTTGCTACTTCCAGTGGAATATGTTTTGTATCATAGAGACGAAGGATTTCACATTCTTCTTTTCGTCAGGGACAATCTTTAAATGTGGCAACATGGGGACTGTTGCAATTAACACATTTCTTGACGTCTGCAGAACATGTGTTTACATCATGATTTTCACCACAATTTTTACAACGCATAAACCCTCGGCAGTAGCGTTCGATGTGGCCAAAACAAAGACACTTTTTGAACTGTCCCCCCGGGGCATATCAAAAACTTCCCTGGGACGATGTTGGACAAACCATAGCGTAACAAAATCTGGAATTGTCGTGGTTAAACTGGTAATCAAAATTCTGTCTGATGCAATCTTTTCACCATTGACGAATCTTGTTAATCTCCGAATCTGGTAAAATGGGATTCCTCGTGATTTAAGTTCTTCATATACAGCTTTCAATGGAAAATCGGTATCTATATTTGTCAAGAAGAATCTTGCTGTAAGTTCACAAAGATCAAGAGAAAGTTGCACAGAAATGTTCAGCAAATTAGAAAGCTCAAGCGATTCCAAGGTACTCTCATCTGATTTCGTTTTCACCAGAATCCTCCCGTCTTTCAAAAAACTTGACAGAACGTGCCAATTTTCGTTGAAATTTTCCATGGATGACTCGAGACTTCTTCTAAAGTTGATATAGTTCTTGTTCTTTGAGGAAAATTGAGAAAGTCGAGAATCCCTGATTTGCAGCGATACAAGCAATTTGGCCTTGAGATAAAGTTGACGAAAACGGAATTGACGAATCCTGTTGAACCTCCACTGGTGCAACGTTCTTTTCTTGATATGACATGACAAAGCAATACAATAAAGTTTAGAAAAAAATTAGCTTTCCTCAAAATGCAGAAGCTGAAAGCGTTCAAAAATGCCTATTACCAAATTGAACACACACAAAGCGAACACAGTTGATGGAACACGTCTGCGCGCAACCGCGGTTCGAACGAGAACTCCTGAGTACTCATTCCTGCATCAAAACGTTTCTCTCATTGCGGTGGTCGAATACGTAAGACGATTAGAGAAACATAATAATACGTAGCAGATAGTATGGAGGAAGAACAGAACTTAACCTATCCCTTAAACACTGAACTCAGTCGGCTATGTTCTGTAGATCAAAACATTGGGAATGATAGTGTTTTAAAGAAGATTTTAAAGATGATGTTAATGTCATTAAGAATGAGATTACTGATTTTAAAAATGATATTATAGATTTTAAAAATGATGTTTCAGGACGTTAAAGCGAGATTGATGATAAAGTATATGATGTTGTTTCAAACGTCATGTCTAAATTTCACTGTCAAATTGAAAGTGATGTATTAAAGATGTCAATTACGAATATAATCGATTGATGGTAAAATAAAGGTAAATAGTTTTTGTGATGAATTTGATAATTCTGAGAACGCCTTGCTAGTATTGAAAATGTAAAATGTCTTTAAATGCATGTGATTTCTCAAGTGTATGGCGGCTTGGTAAACCGCCAGTTCTCGACGGCCATTCACCTTGGTCGTCGTTTAAAGTTCAATTTCAGAAGATCGCACAAGCAAACAACTGGGACCCAGTGGAGAAGGCCACACACCTAGCAGCAGCTTTACGGGGCCATGCGGTAGAGAACCTCTAGACCCTCCCCGAAGAAAAAAAAATGGATTACGGCTGCCTTACCAGTGTTTTAAAGTTTCGCTATGATGATGCCCATCTGCAGCAGTTGCACGTAATCCAAATCAGGAACCGACAGAGAAAGAGTGGTGAAAGCCTCCATAAGCTGGCCCCCTAACATTACAAGACTCTCCCGTTTAGCCTTTGCCGGTTGTCCTACAGATGTCCAAGATGCCTTAGTACAGCAACATTTCATAGACGCCATCAGTAACCCAGATACCCAGCATTCTACTAGGATGGCCGACTGCAAAACACCACAGCCAGCTGTTATGCATGACATGAAATTCGACACTTTACGGACTGCTGCCTGTGGAATTCGTCGATCAGTGCGTGACAACAGTGCAAGACCAGTTTCTATAAACTGAACGCCGGTGACAATCCAACATCTTCCAGGCGTTACATAGACCGTACGAGGTTCACCTGTTGTTTTTAAAATTTATTTGAATTTTGTTGATTTCAATTTTGAAATTCGTTTGTTTGAATTTTGAAATTCGTTTGTTTGAATTTTGAAATGTAAATTTCAATTTTAAATTTGGTAATCTGAATTTCGAAATTTGTCAATTTTAAATTTGCGTCTGTAAAACGTACTGTGATGGAAATTGCATATTTGAAAGTGATATCTGCTCGGGACGAGCAGAAAGCTAACGGGAGGGCAGTGTAACACAAAAATTGCTCTGTATTGCTAACGCCATCTGGTGGAGCATAGAAGAGAGACAGTCTGCTATCGGCTGTTCCTACGTATGCGTCAGCTTAGGGAGAAACGTGGGGAAAATTGGGTCTGCACGTGTGGACGTAGGGGTAAAGAAATCGAAAGTTCTGGAAGACTAAGCATTGGTATAGGGCCTTCTGGGAGCTTCGAGAATTTTTTCCCTCTTTTAAAAGGTAAGCGGGCGTATCTAATTGTGTAATTCTTCCTGACGATACGGAAGAGCGGTTATCTTGTGTTCTTTTCGAGCGAGTCTTATCGAACGAGTGTTCCGAGTTACTGTCGTAGTCTTGTTTAAGGAAGGTTTTCAAAGAGGTTTTTCGTCGAGTCACCAAGTAAAATTTGGATATTTGCGTAGTGTCTTGCGCTGTTTAACAGGAAAAGGAAAATTCGCGGTTGCGTTACAATTCGTGGATTTTTGACGATTTTGACACTGCGAGTTGGATATCTTGAGCTGCTCTCGGACTGTCGGTGAAAGGGTGTGTAATTGCCTCTTCTTTTTTTTAATATATATATATCATCACCGCCGTGCAGCTCTCCCCTTATTTATTTTTGTGTTGAGTGTAACTTTACATATAGCTGGCTTTATTCCTGCATGATGTATGTGCATGATTGTGCATTAAATTTTCATGTTATTCGTTTGGTGTAAGATCTATAGAGTGTGAGAACTTTTATTTGCAAATTTGTGTGTGTCATTTTTTAAATTTGTTGATTACTTCCTTTGTTTAATTTTGTAATTAATTTGCTTGTATTTTTAAATGTGGATCACACATTCTAATTTAAGCGTGCTTTAGTTCTGTTTGGTTTGCCATTCTGACAAGATTAATTTGTTTAACTATTTTTAACGCCCACAGCATAACCGGTAAATCCTCTTTGCAACAGAATTATAGAGCATGATATCAGAGTTACGTGAATCAAGTACCAAAGCTATGGTTAATAAATGCTTTCATCAGCAAAGATACGATTGAAGTTGACAAAATGGAATTCGAAGAAGTTGAAAATTATATTTACCTATACCAGCAGGTGACCATGGATGGAAACATCATGGATGAAATTAATTGCAGAGTGATGCTGGGTTGGATAACTTTCGGAAGAAATGGCGTAACATTTAAAGGAAACATACCAATGTGTTTAAAAAAAGAAGTCTTCAACCAGTGTGTGCTTCCTGTTCTGTCGTATGACCGTGAAACATGGACATTGACAACAAAGGAAATTCAGAAACTGTAGTTCTACTTAAAGATGTATGTCGGGTATTACAAGGAGAGATCAGAAGAGAAATACTTGAGTGAGACAGGAGACCAAGATGTACAATGTAATCACATGCATAAGCACCTTTATATTAGACGAGACCAACGGGTCAGTCACCGCCTCGTAGAGGGTACTAGCGGCCCAGCCGCTGCGAAGCCCAGAAATAGAGGAGCCCAAGGCTTCAACCGCAGAATTCGGTACCAGGTTCACCCAAGCCGACTGAACGCCGGAGCAGAACAGCCGACAGAGCTAGTACTGATATTAATATCCGTCGTCGCATCGGGGCGGAGGCAGTCGTCGGACACCCCTCGGGTGGGTTGATCTGGCCGCCCACATCGACCAGGTTCAAAGCCTTGGTTAAGTGGCTTAGTGGTGCAGAGCCCCGCTGCGCCGAATACGGACTAGCATATGGGGATACACCGCCACCGACCTATCCGATGCTACGCCCTGCCATAACTGCACGAGTATCCGGATAGCCCAAGCCGTAACCCTAAGCCCAAAGGCCAGAGGGTTCGTGCCCAGCCAGATGGCAGCCGTCCAAAAACGATACGTCTGAGAACACTACTCTGCGAAGCAGCAGTAGAGTAAAACAACCTGTCTCACGACGGTAATCACATGCATAAAGAAACCGAAATGAAAGCGGGCTGGGCACGTCATTAGAAGGCATGATAATAGATGGGCAATACAGATTCTTGATAGGCTGCCGAAAAAATGAGAAACGTCCCAGAAAGCGACCACATACGAAATGGGTGGACGAGATTACCCAATCTGCAGTATAGTATATCTACTACTACAGCAGATTGGGTCACCCTGGAAAAGGAGGGTTGTGGGTCACAAATGTTGGAGAAATCTTGAAGAGGGCATGCATCCTGCAGTGGATTGATAAAAACTGTTGGTGATTATATATACTCACTGGCGGAAAACGAAATCCCAACACCAAGAAGTTATGCTAGATAAACGACAAATGGGAGGGGTGTTTGCATATGAGAAAGATGACGTTTATTTAGATTTCGAAGTTACAAAACAAGCGTGGCGCACTAGTGCCACTATGAACATGCAAACCAAGGGAGCCGTAAATACTCCCTGTAGACGTTGCAAGCGTTATTTCCCACCCGGAATGGGCGTTGTTTTGTGCTGCATTTAAGTGAAGCATGGCAGTAAGGAGACAAAGAAGGCAACATCAGCAGCTTATTGAGTTTGAACCAGGCCGTGTAATAGGGCTACAATGTGGAATTTTGTTTCGCAATATTGCATAAAGAGATGGCCGGGATGTATCCACGGTGCATGCTTGTTGGCAGCAGTGGTCACGGGAAAGTAGGTCTACAAGAAGACCGGGTTGGTTGGTTATTTGAGGTTTAATGGCACAAAGGCCTGTAAAGGCCATGCTGTGCGAAACATAAGGTGACTGCTGAACACAATATGGCTCGGGCACCTCGGGGACGCCACGCCACTCCCTGTACCCAGCAAAAGGCGAGCCCCTGAGGGGAAGAAGACCGGAGTCCGGCCGCACACGGATCGCTACGGCGAGGGCAGACCGCAGTATGGCTGTGGCACATCGTACTGCACCTGCGGCAGAAATTCAAGCAGCTGTTGGCACCATAGTGACACCGCGAACTGTATGAAATCGATTGCTTGAGGGAAAGCTGCGAGCCAGACCTCCTGTAGTGTTCATTCCACTCACTCCAAATCAGTGCCATCTGCGACTTCGCTGGTCACAAGCTAGAGCTCATTAGAGATCTGTTGCTTTCTCAGATGAAAGTTAGGATGGCAGTTATCCCAAACACTTTAACAGCAAATTTGTACGTCAGAATCCAAATTTCACATGTGAACAATAGTTATACTCGCGCATACTTTAACCTGGGACTTTGAAACGTTAATCAAATAAATATATCACCTTGACGCATGTGTTGCCAGAATATCACACTTCGGCATCAACTCCTTCTTGGTGTTGGGATTACATTTTCGAAAAAAATGGGGCAAACGTGAGGAAGTGGTAGTACACACCAACAACAAAAATTTGATCACAGAATGCGTGGTCGGAAATGAAACGCAAAGGACGATGATTTTTTTTATGGCTCAAGGACCTATTAAGATCATACTGTGCGAGACACGAGATGAACATAAATAAGGTGAAGACAAATACATGCCAACCGGGACTCGAACCGGGCTCCTCAGCTCAGTAGACAGTCAGCGGTACCACTGGAGCGGCGTGAAAACACAAGAATGACTCAAAAAAGTCACATCCAGATACTGTCACACCTGTCGCCCATAATGGGTGGTGCTCCACTCTACTGGAACAACATACGACGGAATGTGCATTCTCCAGCAAGTCCGGGAGTACCTCGGGCAGAAGATACAGTCCTTAAGTAGGTGGTAGCCGATGATTTCCTGTCCAAACATTGATGTAGAAGCGACGCTGATGTGCATGTGGATTTACATTCGTTCACACGTGTTAATTTCAGATGTTAAATGCACCGTCATGTAAAAAGATATTCATTCTTGAAAAGCACAGATGCCACAAAATCTGGACGAACCGCACTCTGATGCAGGACCCGGCGGGCGAAGTCCGCGCGACGGGGTTAATCGACTGCAAGGTTGGATTCGTTTCACATGGTGTGGGAGAAACCTTTCACCCTTGAGCACCTACCATATCGTGTTCTTGTATTTAGCTCACCTGTCACCGCATCCAGAATGGCCTGTTCCACAACCGACCAGGAAGCGATAAAGGATTCCGTGTCACACAGATGCCGATGCTAGGGCGCAAATATTTTAGGATCGGGCAACAGCCTACGGAGAAAACCCTCCCCGCACAGTCGTCTTGCTACTCTACTACTGCCGTTTGCAGCTCCGTTCACAAAATGCATATTGGCCTTTCCCGTATTCGTAAATTGACGCATCCTCCCGTACGTTACAACGGTCGCACACAGAGAGCCTCACAAGGTTGGCGTCGGCGACTTTTATTCGCCGTGACGTACATTTGCACACGGGTTCTTCCTCAGATGACACCTGCAAACACGGTATTATTCACCCTGTAAATCACAAAAGGAATGACGCTTTAACGTTTGCTGGGCAGGAGTTTCCAAACGCCTTAGCGCTTCATTTCCGACCATGGTTTCATTCCATGATGAAAATTGTTTCGGTTTGTCTCATTTTTTCACACACAGTGCGTATGTGTATAGATTGAAATAGTGTGTTCATGAGATGCACCATGGTTAATTGGGTTTCGTACAGTGATTGATTAGTTCGTTAATTAAGTTTTTATGGCACAAGGACACGTAGAGGCTATTTTGTGTCAAACAAGGTAAAACGGAGCAGTAAATGGCTAAAGCACCTCAGGAACGTCACACCATTCACACACTAACCAAAAAGATTAGTCTCTGCAGGGTTATGAATAATGACTACTTTGGCCAACATGATACCTGTGGGCCTATTCAACCTATTTTTGGATCTAAACGTGAATCCAGTCCAATGCTGAGTGAAGGTCATGTCAATCAATGTTGTAACTGGTCGTTAAATGGTTCGGGTGATTTGGTGATGCAATGTAGTCACTTTTCATACTCATGAAATGGCAAGATGCATACAGGACTATACATGTCAAATTTGTTTATGCACATAACACACATACCTATACTAACTCTCAAGATGCACTGTTTGCATACAGACATTTGTATTTCTTTGCTCAATTCTAATTATAACCTACATCTGCAGTTTACAACTGCATACTGCCTTTCTCATACTCAGGAGTACACCATAACTGATAACAATGTTGTGTATGCGATGCCTTGAAGAACTCATTAATTACATCTTGCGCTATGACTGAATTCAGGTCATAGCACAGGGCGGCTTCCTTAAGGAAGGGCAAAAGCTTTGTTTCTTAATTTATCACACTTGCAGGTTAGTTCGTAACACATTGTTGACTGGTCACAAGTAAACTCATGTCATCATGTCAAAGTATTGCTGTCCTGTCATGAGTAAACTTGTGTTGGTAGGTAGGTTGGTTATTTGAGGTGTAATGGCACAAGAACATTGAAAGGTCATGCTGTGTCAAAGTACAAGGTGATCATGGTACACTATATGGCTCAGGCACATTAGTGTGGCATGTCACTCTCCGTACTCACCAAAAAGTGATAATCAACAATGTGTTAAGAATTTAATAATGCAAAAACATGTAACGAGGTTACTCTGATAAAAAACAACACATTAAACAGAATACTTAAATGGCTAGGGTATCTTGATTTTCCCATATCACGCTACTCAAAGCAACTCCCTATAACATTATTGTCATTTCTCTTCAGCTGATAAGAGACCATTAAAGGATCTTTGGGTTTCCAATCACGTGTGCACGAACAGGTAAGAAACACATTACCAAGGAAGGGGACAACAACTGGCCCATAGGGGAAATCTTGTCATTTACTTAACAGTGAATATTTACCATTTTAGCACGTAAACCACTCTAAGAACAACTTGAATTCCAGTTCCAAAGCAAACATGCAATCTATTGAAGCTTCTTGGCTTTTGTGCATGAGTCATCACTCTTGTACATGCTAAATCTCAAGAAATGGCATATCACCTTTCAAAATACTTATGTGGATATTGCTTCCATAATGATGTTGAGGAACTCAGCTTGATTAGGATGCATTTTCTTGTGAAATAAAACAGGATATTTTTCTTTGATTTTTTAATTTTTTTTTCTTGTACGAATTTTTTCCCTAAAAAACGTTGCTTCCTACCAGTTACTATCCCCTAAAATTACCACTTATAATGCTTACGTAGATTTCAACACTTTCTGGTGTTGCTCTACCTTGACTGGTTGGTTCAAATTTTAATCGCACTTTTCAGGTGACGGGTGTTTCAAACACAGCATGTTGAAAAGAACAACTAAATACATTAGACACTTTGAAGAGATGTCATAGCACAGTTTGCATCTGCAAATAAGCCAAGCCACTGAAATGGGAAGGGCAATCACGATTAGTTAGTTGCTCATGACATCAGTCAAACAAATCATGACCATATAGAGGATAACACATACACACTTACTAGAGCCATAAATCATATCACCACATACTACTCTTGAGTGATAAAAGGAAAACGTAATGGCTGTGAAACAATGACACAAAGTTATTGGTTTAGTGAGAAAGCTACGACATCCAGTTGGTTGGCTGCAGTTAATGGCACAAGGGCCTCCAATATGGCTAAACTCTGTGCCAAACAGACAAACAAAACTGAGTAAAAGAAACTGCTGAAACACAGAAGGGAAAAAAAACAGGTATTCAGGATTCCTTCAGTGTAGCTTTACTCTACTGCAACGGTTAAAATTTATTATATTTATGGGGTATTACAGCATTTAAAGAGAAAGAAAAGATTTATTATCTCACAACTTGAACTCTCACTTACGACCCATATGAAATAACAGGAATGCATACAGAATGTTTACTGATTAACAACTTGATTCTTTATGTTCACTGCATGAATATCTCCAATTTTTTTTCTTTTTTTACAACATAAATTTTGGTGATGATAATTTGCACCTTATTTGAATGAAAATACTACCACCACCACTTGGTGACTGTTAAAACAATTAGATACAAAAGAAAAAAAAATATGCATGCACTTCAGCCCGAAGGCTTGGGCTTTTCAATTTCCAAAGGTTGTTTCATATTGCTCATCTGCTGTTGCTTATCTGGTACTGTAAGCATATGCAAAACGGTTGTTTTATGGTATTTAATTTCAGTCTGTCTCAATACAAATACATATTGCAAGATGGGAAAAAATTCAAGATTCATGAAGAAAAGGGAGCAAAAGACAATGTAGGTGTATATTTATGAAAGTAAAAAGTAACGTATATTTGATCAGCTGTGAGCTACTTGAAGCATTCTGATATATGTGTAACCCAAGAAGTATAAACATACTAC
>JJRW01S0033704.1:2535-16515 GCA_001188405.1 Loxosceles reclusa
GTTTGTTGCCACCAATAAGTAAACATCGACAATGTCAAATGTTATCTCTGGAGAACCCCAAGGATCAATTTTTGGCCCTTTACTATTCATTTTATATGTGAACGACCTTTTCACTCACCGGAAAGGTAATACTTTACTTCATGCAGACGATACAAACATTTTTGTATGTGGAAAATCTACCAGCCTAGTATTGCAGAAATCTACCCAAATCCTTGCCTCATTATCGGGTTGGCTTTATCACAATAAACTTTATTTTAAGAAAGCGATGCAAACATTTTTGTGTCTGAAAACTCTACCAGCCAAGTACTGCAGAAATTCAACCAAATCCTTGCCTCATTATCGGGTTGGCTTTATCACAATAAACTTTATCCTCATTGCAAAAAACGACATATGTAATTTTTCACCCCCAACAACGACATTTTCTTCCACAGCTAAATTTTTGTGGATTACATTGGATGAAAATCGATCTTGGAAATGCCACATTAACAAGCTATGCAAGTAATTGCACTCAGTATCGTACACCTTAGTAAAACTTAGAAACTTCCTTCCGAAAACTCCCTCCAATCAGTGTACAATTTTCGTGCGCATTGTCACTTTTCCTATGCTGCGAAGTGTTGGGAACTACTTATAATTCAAACCATCAACCAATATTCACTTCTCAAAAACGTGATGTTCCTCAAAAAATATGACAGTTCGTCTTTCTCCTTCCGATATTTAAGTACCCTCCTTCTAAGTGGAATAACATTTTCGAAACCTGGTATTCTCGCTTTCCAGGTAAGCTTTGGTGAGTCCTGATATTTTCATTCTTTTCGCTGCATCTGCCTTCAATACGATCTAGGCAAGAATCTACTAGAAAACTAAATTTCCCTCCTATCGAAAACAATTTTGGCAAATACATATGCGATTTTCAGCTTGTAAAAGTTTGGAACACTCTTCAAAGCTCACGCCGCTTGTGCCGCATACCCTGTTCCTTCAAAAAACTTATCAAAAACTTTCCATATTTTTAACTAACGCCAACTGATCTATCTTAACCATGTTTCTGTATTATCCTTGAATTTATTGATGATAACAATTATTAACACCGTCTATCTCCTTCACTATAATTCCTCTCCTGTTACCCACATACTCGTATTACGTGCCCTCATTTCTGTCTTACATCTAACATCAAAGGATGCAACTTCATACATACTTTCTCACGATTCCAGTATATGCTTGATTCTACAGAGCATAGCACTTTATCACATATACAGGATCCTTACTCATTTCTGATTGTCAGCCCGCCTTTGAATGTAATCTTCAACAATCGTTATATTTCTGCTACTTTTATGTCAATAATTCTGCGTCAATAATCACAGCGTCGGCGTAGCTTAATCGGTCAAAGCGGTCTCTCTGGACCTCTGGGGATGGCAGATCCGTCAATTCGAACCCCGACGTCGACAAAAAGTAAAGTTTTTTTTTACAATATACTTAACGCAATGTGTAATTTGTATACTCAACGTAATATATAATTTCTATACTCAACATAATATGTAATTTGTGTACTCAACGTAATATGTAATTTGCATGATCAACGTAATATGTAAGTTGCAAGCTCAAAGTAATATGTAATTCTATACTCGACGTAATATGTAATTTCTATACACAACGTAATATGTGATTTGCTTACTCAGAGTAATATGTAATCTGTGATATGCAGTATAACACTGTAATTTGTTAAGTTTACTAAAGTTCAAATTTGAAAATGTCGTGAAACCATTTATACTAAGAATGATTGGATTTAGTTGGATGTAATGCAGAGAAAATTAGGAATTAAGCTCCTAGATTGATCTAGATTGAGAGAGAGATCTAGATGAGAGAGAGATCTAGATGAGAGAGAGATCTAGATTGAGAGAGATAAAGTTTTACTACTTTGTGCTAACGCGAAACCCTTTGTCTCAAGAACAACATTCCAAAATTTACATAGTTTGCACTATGAGATTCTTCCTCCTTCAGGGTACTCTTCATACCTTTTGCCAATTGTCTGCAACTTTGTGAAGCATTTGGATAATTTTTGGGGGGGACACAGCGTGAACCAAGAAGCAACTGTCAACAACGCCAAGAAGGGTTTCCTTCAACCCAGAATGATGGACGTGTATGAAACCCAGATAAATGCGCTGGTATCTCGTTCAGAGAAGTGCATTGCATCCAACAGTGCCTATTTTTATTAATATTCTTTTCATGAGAGTTGTTGTTTGAAATTTCACTGATAAATCCGGTATTTCATGTGCAATAACATGACACTTCAGTTCTCATTTCAAACATTTCGTGAAACTTATTATTTCTCACAAGTTTTCTTTTAGGAAAAGAGAAATGTTAGCAACGTAAGGAACACCTCTCTTAACCCCTCAAATACGCTTAAATATGGTTTTTACGGGACATTATGTATTGAGGATATGCACTATGTACTGATTTTAACGCATGTACTGAAGCATCTATCGAATAAAAATTGCGGATTGCTTCGATGTGCTTTAGGTTATGTCTGCATGATCCTAAAGAATTTTATTTCGATACAAATTGTAAAGATAAGTTATCTTATGTTGATGCCGGGATTCGGAACAACGGATCTGTCATCTCTATCTAGAGTGACAGCTTTACCGATTGAGATACGCCGACGTTTATCTGGCAAGCTTAATTTCAAAGACTTATGTGGGGGGAACCTTACAAAATATGAATAACATTGGACAAAAGTGATCTCTCAAGTGTTTTATGTTTTCTTCTCATCAAGAACCTAACATTTTCTTGCAGATTACCGTTCACGTGCAGCCATTTTCTCCCTTTCAAGTGCGTCAGATAGTAAACGATATACCCATCTAACTTTATTATAAGCTGTTAATGAGTAACGGGAACTAAATTGTGTGTTATTCAGTGATAATCCTCGCACAGAGTATATTATTTAAAGAAAAAAAAACACCTAGAATACTAACATAGCGATTATGATGAAATGTGTGCTGCATTCATCTTTTGTATAGGAGAGTTTTTGTGAAAAATAGCGAAAAATTTACTTTGTACTTGGCTGTTCGGTAGCTTCTAGGTAACGAGTTCACGTTTCTCTCTTTCGCCTCTCTGAGAAATGGGCTTCCCGAATGGGCTGTTATAGCATTACTTGTTTCACAGGATTAGCAGTTATACTTGGAAATAAAAATTATTCCTCAGGAATGAGAGAGGGGGTGAAAATTTGTCTATTCCATAAATGAAACCAGTTCTTACGCTGTTTAAGAAACTCACAAAATTTGCTTTGTTATTTAAACTATGCGGAAGAGTAAAGGAACGACATCAGCATTTTTACAAAAGATAAAGTTGATGTCATGTAAACGATGGTGTAAAAGAACTCATCCTTAGCTACATCAGAAGTCAAGCAATGATGGATAAAAGCTATTTATAAATAGATGTCATTTATTGCAGTGACTTATCTAAAGCAATTTGAATATACTTGTCAAATGAAAGTTAGCCGGTGCTCCCCACGCGCGAATTTTTTTCATCCACGGAGTTGCCAATCTACGTGAATGATGCAGTAAAACTAACAAGATTCCATTTTGCGAAATGCTTTATTGCCGGTTACAAACATTTTATTGCAATATTACTTATTAAAAAAGATTACTGCAATGTAAGTGGCATGGCGTTGTGCAATGTTTGACTGAAGAAGGTGTCTAGCATGTAAAAAAACTGCTCCTTTGTCGACGCCGAGATTCAAACCTACGGATTTGTCATCTCCGGATTGACCGCTTTTCATTCAAGCTGCGCCGACAGGTATCTAGAAAGCTTAATTTCGAAGTATTCTGTAGGGGAAACTTACATCCTCCCCCATGTTGAGTGAGAGATGCCAGTGCTTCATCTCGAGTGGTGGACCTAACGGTTGGGTCCTTGGCCACTAGCGTGAGTCCCTCTTGGGGTGCCATTGTAAAGAAAAACTACCCTCTTGTAAACGCCGGGATTCTAACCTACAGATCTGCCGTCTCCGAAGTGACCGCTTTTCCACTTAAGATACGTAGACTGATTAAACTTCGAAGGCTTTCGCGGCCAGAGTCATCAACACACATAGAGACTTCTGGGTCAGAGTGCCGCGCCATTTGGAGATCTTGGTTCCAACGTTTCGATGTGATTGCACACATCTTCTTCGGGGAACTGAAAGTGAAATGACCTTCTTCTTCAGGGAACTGAAGGTGAAAATCTTTTCACCTTAGGGAACTGAAGGTGAAAATCTTTTCACCTTCAGTTCACTGAAGAAGAAGGTCATTTCACTTTCAGTTCCCTGAAGAAGATGTGTGCAATCACAACGAAACGTTGGAACCAAGATCTCCAAATGGCGCGGCACTCTGACCCAGAAGTCTCTATGTGTGTTGATACGTAGACTGGTTTCTGGGAAGCTTGATTTCGAAGAATTTTGCGGGAGGAACCTCACAAGCAACACAAAATTTATTGCTTGTATGAGGTTCCCGCTCCACAACAGTCAGATAATAAGCTGCTTTTGTACCCGTCGGTGCAGCTCAATTTGTAGAGCGTTCTCTAAGGAGATAAAGGATCTAAGTTCGAGTTCCGGTGTCTACAATGGGCGTATGTTACATTGGCGCCCGAAGAGGGACCCTTAAACGTTGGGATTCACAACTGGAGCCTAAGCTTGTACCCTGGTTCTTTACTTCGTGGGGACAGTGTGAGGTGTCCCCCACAGCAAACATAGATAATAAGCTGCCTTGTAGTCTGTCGGTGTAGCTCAATTGGTAGAGATGTCTCTCTGGAGCTGACGGTCCCATGTTTGAGTCCCTGGCTTTTACAAAGGACGTTTCTTACACCGCATTTCAGCAGTATATGGTGAGCATTGCATTAGGTCAACCACTGTGAGACGCCGAAGGATGACGATAGACAGGGCGTTTCAGATGCAGCGATGATTCAAGGCCAGAACAAAGCAATCATGCTATAACTTTACAGATAATACTACCATTCCTGACACAAGTTAATGAATTGATTCAAGAAGATCGACGTTGCTGTATTGATTTTCTTGTATCACAGGTTAATAACATCCATTGCACGGTTCGTACGATTATTCTTGAACGTGCAATATCGACTACTGTGTCCTCAATGGGTACTTACAGTTCTGAATGAGTATACGACTGCGAAAACTCTTGTCAAGTTTCACTGGGAAGTCTTGGATCACCCTCCTCACAGTCTGGACCATTCACCATATGACTTTCAAATGTTCAGTGCGCTCAAAATGAGAATGAATCATCGGAAGTTTTGCTTCGGAAGTAGAAGGCAATCGCAGACAAATTCAACCATTAAAAAAATAATAAGAAGAAGAAAACTTCTATGAGCAAGGAATCATTACGCTCGTTATACAATGCAACTACTGCTTTAAGGTTAAAAGAGCATATTTTTGATAGGTACTTTTCTTTTTTCTCTCAAAAATTGCCTTGCTTCACTTTCATTTGACTCGCTCCTATAAATAAATGTTCGAAAATGCTGCGTAACTATTAGAGTATATAAATAAATAGATAGTTTTTATTGGTATTGACAATAACTCAATTTACGTTGCTCAATATTTCGACGTTAATTTTTTTCTGAAATGCACATTCATTTAGAATTAGAGACAGCTGAGTATACCAATTCAATCTTCTCGCATATCCAGTATGACGAATTGTTGCCCTTTGCTCAACATCAATAGAGACAGCATCAGACTGCTGCCCCTCTCTACCAAAACGACAATTGCGTATTCACAATAAAGAAATCGTGCCTGAGTCGTATGACGAATATTGTACAACACTTTCTCATCTTGTTGGTCCGCAGAGACTGTACACGAAATGCTGTTTATTGGAAGAAATCTATTAATTATTTCTGTATTTAAGAACAATTTCGACCGTTGGCAATCGAAGTGATGGGACGCTTGACATTAAATTCTGCCTTGTTGAAAACACTCGAATTTGTTTCGAAGGAAATATTTCTCAATGCTGATATTTACTTTAGATGCTGAGGTTTAGTTTATGCTGAGATGTATGCTGAGGTTTAGTTTATGCTGAGGTTTAGTTTATGCTGAGATGTATGCTGAGGTTTAGTTTATGCTGAGGTTTAGTTTATGCTGAGGTTTAGTTTATGCTGAGATGTATGCTGAGGTTTATGTTGAGGTGAGTATTATACTGAGGTTTAGTTTAGATAATTTAACTAAACACGATGCAGCTGGTACTTGATGAAAATTTCCTGTCAGCGTCTTAAAACCTGCACAATATATATATATAATTAAACTGGTGACTAGTTTTTTCGGCAATTACGGTCAATTGCCCTCGTGAGATCCACGTCTGGTACTGTGTCACGATTTAGGTTTGTTCCAATTATATATATATATGTATTGTGCAGATTTTAAGACGCTGAGAAGAACGTTTCATCGAGTACATCTATACCTGCACAAGAGCAGTTAGGACTACTGTTTAACGATGAAGCTTATTCGAAAAGGAAGCTCCTTTTCGATCATGATGAAAAGCTTAGAGTTATGGATTTTTTGTGATTCAAGAAAAATGAAACCAACGATAACCTAGAGTTCAAATCTTGTAGAGCAAGAAGTTCCACATGCCTGGAAGCCACATTTGTTAATTAGAACGCAATGGCGTGTTTTTTCAGTTATTTGAAAACCACTAAAACTACCATCTTGAAGCCTGAAAGAGTGAAAAAAATACAGCATAAACTGTATGTTCAAGGCTCACCTTCTCAAATGCCAAACGCCGCAGTATCTGAGTACTTCAATGTTTTTAAAAATTGGAAATACTTCGAGAGGTATACCCAGAACCTGATATCGAACCCCTGAAGAGGATAAAGCGAATCGAAATGTATCACTTTTAATGATCCGTGAGATCCTAGAATTGGCTCATATACAGCATGATAATCTACTATCGTGGAATTCAAACTCGAGCGATATCTGAGTTGCCAAAATATGCCACAATAACAAGGACACCACGAGCGTGATTGTAAAAAACAGGTGTTGGAGAAGCACGATCTCATCGTACACAATCACGAAATGTGTGTTAACGAGTTTTTCTAAAGCTGGAAAAAATTCTAGATTTCAGTCCTTTATCTCATTTAAAGAAGATGAAAATAAAAAACTGCAGCGTGAAATGCTTGAAATAAAGAAAGACAAAGTTCTAAAATCAGCGTCTATAAATCTGAATCTAGAAGTACCTCAGCAATCTCAAGGCGACCTTGAAAACAACACTACAAATGCTAAAGACGAGTCCACAGAGATACTACCACAAGAAACCTCGAACTTAAATATGGACGCATACAAATCCGAGTTTCAAGATAAAGACGAAGAAGCTGATGTACAATTGCAGAGTGACGGACGTGAAGAAACATTGTTAGAAGAAACCTGTGATTAATACTATGATGACGAAAATCGCCTTACTTGGTGATTACAGATTGTACGACAGAAAGGCAGGTGCAAAATGTAATATATTTATCTTAGAAAAAACGTACGCACCAAAGGATTTGGGAAAAAGTGAAATTCAATCCAAAGAAAAACAGACAGAGAAGCCCGCAAACGGGTAAAAGCAAGCATCTGCAAAACCATCAGGACCGTAATTCCAGTGCAAATTTGAACAAATAAACAAATCTTAAAGAAGGGCGAACCGTCTTGACTAATCACCAAACCTACCGGTTTTACATTTAGGACACAGACGTACTTCCCCTTTCCTTCCTTTTTCTTCATTTTAATTTCTTCGCCCCTGGTCTATCTTGCCTATCTTGCCTTTGCTTTCCACACTTTATTAAGATCTCTTTCTCCCTCTCGTGCACTTGAAAAGCAGATGATCCTTGAGATAGCTGAGCTGCGCTTGGCTGTCTATCTTATTCTTTCCTCCAATAAAACAATGTTTAAGAACATTCTATTTAAATTGTGAAAATAACTACGTGGAGCTGTCGTCGGACCATATCCCAAACGTGTTCGATGATGCTGAGGTCGTGTGAATGGAATGGTCTTGGAGAGGGGCTGGAATTTACCTTCCGTAAGGGTCACTAGAATCGGGGTTACAACAGGCGGCAGGATGTCCTCGACGTAACGTCAGCCTGTTTGAGTGGTGCGCTCAGGGACTAAAGATGACCGCGCATCATACCCAATAGCTTCCCGCAAGGTAACGCCAGGTTTGGTTGACGTACTTTGCTACACAACGACATGGGGTGAGTAGCGTCGGCCCAGCATCCTTCACACACGAATGAGCCTGTCGTCTGGTGTAGGCGTGAACCTGAATTCATCGCTGGGCCCGATATCACTCCAATCCGTTACAATCCGCCCAGGACAGGCGCTACACCACAGCAAACGTTATTGGCGGCGAACCGATCTTAATGATAGATGTCCTAAAGGTAGTGGAGTCCAACAGTGGAGTCCAATAGTCGTAACAATGGAGTCCAACCTCCGCCAATCATCGTCCAATGATGCTTCATGAGAGAGTCCCATAGATGTTAGTAGCTGACACTGAATGGTGGATAGCGTATCTGAAAGTGTGTTTTGGCAGCGTGGTCAATGGCTAGGTCCATGCAACTAGTCTGCCTCTGCGGTATGCGGCGCCTCTCCGCCCGATGACTGTCGCCGTGTTAGAACCAATGCGGACAGCATCGCCTCACCGTGTTATCACTCTGTCCTTCATGCCGAGATATGCCAGTATGACCAACCTGCTTGTCGGAAGGCGGCAATGTGACCTCCCTGGCACTCGTTCAATTGCGTATGACGTCGTCAGGTGGGTCTCGTGGCATTCTCCTTGTCTGCGTCCGACAGCATAACCACAGAAACAGGTCTGAATTGACATGATGGGCGATGGTGGTGGCCAGATGCATGTGCCGGGGTGTCCGTTGGCAGTGCGTTGTGCACTCACGGTTTGCGTTAATTGACTGTGCATTTTAATGCTGTGCATCGCTGCATCAGGGGTATGTGCATGCCATATTCCACGACTATCGGCTGCGTTTCCGCGATGAGGTGGATTTTTTTTGCTATAGAGTGTATTTCACACACAGACACACGAATTTATGTACATGAATTTTAGTGAAGTTATCATATGACACACAGTATATTTGATTTTACTCAGTTGGAATACGAGCTCTAAGATGCGAATAAAGATTTAGGAGCTAGCTAATTCATCACATATGGGAAACCCAGAGTGGATTAGATATATTAATATTGAAATGTCATGTGGAAAAGCGAGAGATATGTCGTTTAGAAAGCAGTTTAATATGCAAATTATGTCATGCATATTCGAGCATCTATGCATTCAAGGCACATATGTGATGAAACGTTCACGTGGTTATGGAGCTTGGAATGTTTCATTGTGCAGAAGCGACATTTTTCTCATTTTGCGGAGTGAAGTAGGGTGCCCAATCACTACTTTTTCTAGTTGAAAATTGGATGAGAATTTAGCGAGCTGGTTTGCACAGAAAGGTTTAAATTGCTATTTGAGTGTTGCATTGATCTTAAGAAGTGTCTGAGCGAAAAATTAATTTATAGGATTCAGGCTGTGAATAATTTGAAAGGTTTGAATTGCTTATTTGCAGAAATTTACCATGAGAAGTGGAAGTATGCTCAGGTTTTCAAAAGATAACAGGAGCTGTTATATTTTCGGAGAAATGTCATTGGTTTAAATATGGTTCTCTGAGCAAGCATTAGTGGTTGGAGAGTTGAACAATAAAGTGTTTGCCCAGACTTCGGTAATATAAGTCAAGTTTCAATGAACAAGGGAATTATGCATGTATGGATATTAGCCGGGAGAAAATGTAGCTGTTTTGCAAAGTTGTAGAAAGCAGAATTCAATTTCTTCTACAGTAGATTGATGTGCGGTTTTCAAAATAAGCGTTCAACCAAGGTGTTTTAAGAAAATTTTGCGGCATAAGATATTTCAAGAAGATTTATTCTTTCGTCACTGTCTGCCTAACAGGGGAAAAAAGGTAGTGATGTAGTGGGTGTTGCCGATAGGTCGGTTTCAGGTAGGGCGAAGATAGAAGGTAGTCATCTAGGTGGCAAGTAGTAGAATTACATTAACTGTACAAATAAATTATGATGGGAGAAACATGTTATTAAATTTACATGTAATTGTAGGATACCTACAGAGCATGTAGAAATCAGTACCAAGAGCAGCACCTTTGACAGCAGTAACCGCTGTAACCCAGCTCGACATCGAATTATACAGAGTTTGGATGGCATGTACGGGTACAGCATTCTATGAGGTTTCAACTCTATGCCAGAGTTCGTCTATCGTATTGGCTGGTGAGTGGTGCCATGCCAGTCTCTCGGCAACCATTGACCTGACGTTCTCATTTGGTGAGGTATAGTGAACATGCTTGCCAAGGTAACAGTCTAGCACTCCTGTATCGAGGAAGGACAGGAAAGAATGAGCAACGCGCAGTCGTGCCTTGTCTCCTGATCGTGACGGAGGCCTAGAAGATAAGACATCTAAGACATTAGGGATATAAAGGCGGTTGTCCAAATTACCGGCTATGTGAGCAAAAGAAGACCGCGATATGTACCCAGTGACACCCATAACTATCACTCCTGGTTCTGGACACGTATGACGATGAGGAATGCAAGCTGGCAATGGTCCCTCCCGTTGGTGGCTCTACGGATATCATGAGGGTGTATGCAAAACCGGGATTCTCCTGAAACACGTCGTGACGGCACTCTTGTTTCCATGTTCGTCGTTGAAGGCACTACTGTAGGCGCGTTTGTCTCTTCTGCAGTGTGAAGTGTAGTGGGCAGCAACTGTTGCCGTTCTGACAGTCCCTAGTGTTGCAGACGTCGTCTCACTGTCAGTGCTGTTACTCCTAGTTCCGCAGAAGACCCAAATTCTTGTCAGGGTACGTAACGTCGGTCGCTATACGATTCCTCGAGGCCGTGCGGCTGACATAACTGTCCTCTCTGGCGTTGTTGACCTGGGATCACTGGGATCAAAACGGCCCTCTTGTACTCATCCGTTCCATATTTTCGTGACAGTCATGGGATCTCGAAAAACGCGAACAGCAATATCGTGGAACGATAAACCGTAGTCCCGATAGGTCACGATCCTTCCGCGATCAAATTTCTGCACGTGCTGGTAGACAACGTAGTTGTACAACGAGATATAACAAGACAACACAAGCAATCAACCTGCGAATGCGATTTCCGTATCAAAAACCTCCTTTACAGTCTTTTATACAGCTTTACTCCTACCTACCTACCTTGCTATCATTCATTGAAATGTTATTCATTTGTGTATCCCAGCATCTACCTTTCGTACGAATTCCGCGTTTGTTGCTTTCTGTCTTCATGCTACAGTAATTTTAATGTGCAGCATTGTATCATGTTTGGCTGTTTATTTACAACAATGGAACTTTGTTTCCTTATTGCATATTTGGACGATGGAACTGTGTTTCGTAATTCTGTTTTATCAATGGAGTAATCATGTTTGACTCACGTAATATTGTTGTTCATAAATTAGGGTAGATCAAACTGTGTGTTATTTATTTATTTAGATATACATGAATGCTCGAGTGTCTTAATTTCTTTATTTCTAGTGTACTTTGCTTTCATCACGCTTTGTGGTATTTGTCTAATGAGGGAACTCCGTTCCTAATTAATGCAATAGATACTGGAGGACAGAATATGTTCCAAAAACGAGGGCACTCATGTTGACTTCTATAGGATGGTTAAGTGGGTACATCGAAGGAGGATCTCATAATAGTTTTATTTCCCAGTGATTAATCTCATGTATGTGACGTCGGTCGTTTCCTCAATTTCATGAGTTTTTGGCGCGTAGCTATTTATGGTGGGTTTTTGCCTGTAGCTGATTTTTATTTTATACTTTGTATTTGCGTTTCCTCTTGAAATACCGTAGCAGATTCTTTGGGCAAGTTCAAAATCATTACGAACTGAAAAATATCACATGGCATGCGAGGTTCCCTCACTATCGTACAGTACGAGCTAGGAGACGGAAATGTTATTCATTGCACTTTGTTCTGTATATTTTGTCTAAATGGTTTTATGCAAATAGAGAAATCCGCATAATGCAATCCCGGTGGAAATTAATGTTATCATATTTTTTTATGACACGTGACTCCATTTGAATTGCATCAGCATTGCATTTTACTCATAAATGTATTATGCTTTTTATTTTTGTAATTCCTAGGCCGTTCATTTCCAAGGGATAAAGATGAAGAAGGTGAAGGAAGATTTTATTTCAGTGGTGGTTTGTGTGTGTGTGGGAAAGAGGGGGGTATACTGCGGTTTCAGGAAAGGAAATTACGCATTCACCGAGGCATATTTCTCCATTTCGTTTTTCTTTTCGTTCGATGTGAGCAATGGAATAAAGAAAATCGTAGGTTATTATCCACTTCATTTCTAAATATTTTCTGCAGTTTTTGAATTAGTTTATCATTTATTAGCTGGCATAAAATCAGTAAATGTAAGGTTTTCTTCTGACGACATTACAATGATAGAGATATTTTTTTGTCATAAGATAACGAACAGGTGTAAACTTAGGAATTGCATTTTTTTCTTATTCGGTATACACATGTTTCTTGTAACGCTTTTGAAATATAATAAAGCAAAGCAAGGAGTGTTTTGTTTTAAGGAAGAAGTACGTTACTTTTTGTGCGCATTTAGGGGTGCAAAAGTTTGTATGGAAAGTGGTAAGGAACAATATTATTTTCAGTATGGGTATTTGAGCAGTGGCTTTCACTGTATTGATGAGTAGAAGAGCTTTAGTTGTAAGAAACCGAATTTTTAATCTATACTATACACTTCAAACGGCCCCCTCTTTAGTGCCTCATTCACAAATAACGATTTGCATAAATTTTTCCGTTTTCTTTAAGATCTTGTTTGACGTTAGTAGATATCTGACATCCTTCTCCGTTTGGTCCTTTGCAACACATTGGCTTCTCCCGCTGTTACACGCACAGACAAACTTAATAATTTGGTAGCATATATAAGTTTTCTGAATCATATGTTTTAAGTCAAACTTACAGACGCCACAGCGTTTGTTAGGATCTGTTCTGTAAACTAATTTTATACAATTTATACGTGTGAAAAAACTTAAGCTTTTACTTTTAAAGAACCTTCAAAATGATGAAGCGAGACTAAAATGCAGTAAAAATACTCAGCTTATGAGTACCCCAAGGATGACGCTACAGGGACTAGGAGAGTAAACAGTTCATTCGTCATTTCACGAAGTCTGATGAAAAAGCACCTGAATAGAAATCTGAAAATTTATTGCAGATACTTTATGTAAATCTTCACTCATAAGAACTGCTGGGACAGGTTGCGACGTCTTGGGAAGTATTATGTCTTTAGTTCTTTGAAAAGTCGTGATCTACCACATCGAAACGTTATAACGAAGTCCTAATGACAAGGAAACCTGACCCAGAAGTCCTCTGGTGCGTTGTTCTGGCTACGGAAGCCTTCTTCTTCACAAGATGAATTCAACATCTCAAGTTCTTAAATATAACAACTTTTCTTAACTTAAAAATTGTCAAAGATAAATGATTCTCATGGAACATGGTGAATCGAACAATAAGAAAACTCAACGTGAACCCGCCTAATCCCAGACTCCTCCCTATCTCTGACAAATATCTGTGACAAATACAGTCTCACCGCCCTATTTAACTCTCAAAGTTGCAAAGGTTTTGAAAATTTCACCTTTTGTGCCACGTGTAGTCCTGCGTTCCTACTTGAATTGTCACAGCCAAAGACTTTCCCTAGAGCTAAGGCCGAGGGCATCTATAGCATTCCTTGAGAGAGCGGCCTTTCATACATCGGAGAAACACGTAGACAATAAGAATCCGCATTAAAGAGCAGGGAAATTATATCTGAAGTGCAGAAATCTATAAATCAGCTGTGCCCAAATAGACGTGGGAGAATAAAAGCAACTTCACATTTAGACAACAATTTAGACATTTACAACAACATTTAGACAACAATTGAATAATATATTTATATGTGGATTTAGAAGA
>JJRW01S0033707.1:14758-29111 GCA_001188405.1 Loxosceles reclusa
TTTCACCAGCCGCTTCTCGTAAGGAGAGAATGAGAGAACTTTTTTGTGAGTCGCGCGTTTCTTTTTATTTCAATTATGACACGTCAACTCTTTAGACGTGATTTCTTCACTGGTTCGTTGTTTTCTCTTGTTTAGCAGAAGCGTATAACAAGTCAATCTTATAGCTCGACCGTTGTTAATGTGTTAAAAGGAAGGATTTAGAGTCGTTACACTTCACATTGGACTGTAAATTAATAAATTATGAGATTATGACTTAGTAAGGAATCTTGCAATTTGTGACAGTGTCTACAATCAAAGGTGTAGAAAAAGCCTTAACAAGGAAACGGAGGAGAGACGGATGAAGAGTGGGTTCATGGGTAACATCTTCCTTCAATGGTGAGACATGAGATGACCAACCTCGTTTCTATGAGCCTATTATAGACAATCAAGGAAGTATAAAGCAAGTACCTAATTGAAAGAATTTAAATGAAATTATTTGCTATTCACCACTGTATATGATCGACTTTTAAGCAGATTCTAAATTCATCTCCTGATGAATTCGCTTGAAAACTTCGTTATAAACCACACGCACTGTGAAAGATAGGTGGACACTAGGCCTCACACGAGATGTCAAGTGCGAAATCATACACATTTCAGTGCTGGTTGTAACATGCTTACTGATAACGATTGTTAGTATCTGTTACCCGTTGATTTCTATTGCACGCAGTCATAATCGTTTGGTGGTACAACAAAACGAAAGGAGGGGAAATCATCCTAGCTGATACAATAGCAAACTTTACTTACTTCGGCGTATTGTCAATATACAGTTCAATTAGTATCAGTTTAAGCCCTAATAATTAGCTGAATTAAAGTACAATAATTAGCAATATAAAAGTACAATAATAACAGTATAACAATAATAAAAGTGCAATAATTAGCTGAAAGAAATTAATGGCTTTTAAACTGCAGACAATTTTAAGCTATACGTATCCAACAGCTTAGTCACAATGAGAAAGAATTTCACCAGGTGTTGAAACTACCGTACACGCCCACATATGATAAATGTTTTCCTCCCAAGGCAGGGGATCCCACTAGCCTGCGGTACACTATTTGGGAAAGCTATGCCTAAGGCTTCGTGTTGTTTATGACACACACGATGGCTTTCATCGGCATGAGAGAGTAGAAAGCAATATTCCTTGGACCAGATGGTATGTTTCCAGTTATGCAGTCTTGCAAACTCTAGCCGAATCTTGCGGTGCAATGAAGTTTACATAGAAACACAATGCAGTTGTCGACTACCGATGCTCATCATGCCATAATACGAAGAATTGTCTTCGAGTGTTGATTTGTGGATTTTCTCCCTGATTAAAAACTGTCGCATTATCTGTTGCAAAGTAGGCATAAAACTCATTGTTATGATGCAGGACAGTTTAAGCTGATCTTGAGCGTCTACTGCACGTTTACTGCTTCATTTATTGAGGATGTTTTGCGGTTTTGACGGATTTCCCATAGTCTTAGTACACGTTTGCTCCTGGCTGTCGCAGAAATCTCTAATATTTGGCGGTTGGACGTATTAAGCACCCCCGCTTTCCTGGCACCTGGCGATTTGAGTTCCGTCGAACTCGATTATGCCTATGTTTATTCCCCCAATAAGGCAATATTTTCTACCACACAATAGACACTCTATTTATAGCTTACTCGTAGGTTTCAACATGCAATACGTTTTACTGACGTACTGCTTCTTTGCATATTTTTGCATATTTCTACAAGAATGTATACAATAACTTGTCCTTTCAAAGTATATTAATTTTTATGTTTATCAGTAAGGCTTAAGTCGCCTTAATAAGCTGCAAAAGACATCTTTGCGTGAAGCTGAGCTCTTAATAAATGTAGGAAGAGACATAACTCTGAAAGACTTTTTTGAAATATGTGAGCTGTTGCTGTGGTGTTACTCGTTGACATTCAAGTGGCCGCTTCCCTCACAGCTCGGCACCCAGCCTAGGCAATACTTCAACCTTACTGTCTCGTGACATGTAAACCAATCACATTTCCTGGAGTTTCAGCTCCCGTACTAAATCACTAAACACATGTGAAATTTCGATATCATGTCCAAACATAAGCCCAAATGTAAAATTTATAAACTGAATTAATGCAGCAATAATCAAAAATATAAACACGCGCTGAAGTTTAATTTTGAACTACTGATTTTGATTACCATCACTTTATAATATCACACATTTTCCTTCTATTTGATGAAATAGACAGCATAAAAGATGTAACAAATGCCCTTTGCCAACGCCAGAACTTTAACCTGGATCTGTCAACTCCAAAGAGATCATTCTACGAGTGTAAATAAAACGTTGAGGGGTATCCGGGTAGCTTATTATCTAAGCCTATTGTGTGTGTTGGGGGGGGGGGGGTGAAACCTCATATCCTATCCACGTAGTTGAGAGAGGCCAGGACACATGTCTGACCTCGAGCGTTGGACCTAACTGCTCAGACCATGACTTCATGCGCCATGTGTAACAAACGCTCTTTGCCGGGAACTAAACCTGGATCTGTCAGCTTCGAAGCGACCGCTTTCCCAATTAAGCTACCCCGACGAGTACCTGGGCAGTTTATTACCCATATCTATTTAGGGGAAACTCACATCATTCCCATAAGGTATTGGGAAAGGTCAGAGCATACACCTAGCCTTGAATAGTGGACCCCACCGGGCAAGGATCCTGTTCGGGCGCGTTTGTAACATACGCCCTTGGTAGACTCCAGGACTTTAACGTAGATCTTTCAACTCCGGAGAGACCGTTCTACCAATTGAGCTACGCTTATGGGTATCTGGGCAGCTTATTATCTATTGTGGGGGGAACCTCACAAAAACCTCAGTTCTGGAAGTATAAAATAAATTTTCAAAATGGCTGATAAAAATTGTTGTAGCATTCGCAATAAGTTAAAACAATTTTTTAGTAATATTATTGCAAAGGGCTTTGATTTCACACTACTAACTTATACATGTTATGTATTACTGAAATATTCTGTGACCTGTGAAGTCAATTATTTAGTGCTAAAAACTCTTCTGGGAAAAGTATCTTCAACTATCTCATTCAAGTTCAGAAGAAATTAATTATGCATTCTTAATGACAAATTATTTAGCTTTTCAATTGCTCGCGCAAATAAATTCTAATTGCCAATTATTTAAACAACAGCCGCGACAGCACTATGAGTTTCTCCCTTCTTGTAGAAGAATTGTATTACAGACGAGCAAATGAAATTTCAAACAGCTTCTACATTTAAGCTTATTGCACTAGAAATGAATTTATTGAAAATTAATTCAACCAGAGAGAATCGACAGAAAATGCAAATTAATTCGATGGAAACCGTAAATCAGTAAAGAAGGAAAAAAATGAATTTATTTGGTAGAACAGCTGCTGTTTACAGTACTGGCCATATAACAACGTCCGTGCGTGTGTAACAAAGTACTGGCGAGTAACAAGTTCAGGAGAGCATAATTTGTTTTGTAACGATACATAAACAATATTCGAGCATTTTCGCTTTTTTAATAAGTTTTTGTTTCACAAATAAAATCAAGTTAATCCACGGTGAAAGTCAGAACATGAAAACTGACCTCCTGGTGCCCGAGTGAACATCCCATTTCCTTCGGTGGACAGAAGGATGAGCAATGTGGAACAGCTGTAGGATATAGGATAGTTTCCAAAACGTTAGTTAGTTAAAATATGCTTATCAAGTGCCACAACAGCTACAAGATTCATTTGTGCAAATACTTAAGTCTCTAAGTACAATAAAACTGTGCAAAATAAAAATGAAACTTTGAAACTGAGGATAGAATGTTCAAGTAAATAATAATTTATGTTCATTTGCTTCCCAGAAAAACATGTATGTTCATCAATATGACTTCACTTGAGAGCCCTGTCAGGTGACGCGAAGCGAATAAGGAAGTAGGGGGGAAAGGGTAATGAAGGAAACAAAAAAAGGAAGTGTAAAACAACCTCTTGCTTTAGGAGGGAGATTTCGGGTGAAAAAAAAAACAGCACCTGTACTGCGCCACCCTTTTCTTCTTTTGTTTTTGTCACCGCGTTTGCAGTAATGAGGGAAAACAAGAGGAGAAATAAAGATGTATAGAAATATATATATAACAGGCCGAAATCAGTAAAATAAAATCTGTTGTAGTTGTATTTTGGTTTTCACCGGAGTTATCGGTAAGGAATGTCCAACACAGACGGTTGAAATTATAAAGCACTGCAGTGTCGTTGGAATAACACGGCAGTTACCGGTAAGGAAGCCCGGTAGAATATAACACTACAAAGGATTCTGCGTGCTGCGAAGGTCAACGGTGGTACCAGTAGAACCCGAGTCGTGTTGTAAATTTTCCGGTGCGGTTAGGAAGGATCGAGTAGAATGGATAACAGCCATTTTTGCACAGGTTGTTCAGATATACAACGGACAAAAGAAACGACTGTCTTTGGAAACGACGGAGGTATAGATTCGTAAAGATTGGACCATTGTATAGGTCGATAAAGTGCAAGACTGTGAATATAGAAAATTGGTAAATGTCACCTAAGAAGACCTGGAAAACAACTGAAACCAGAAGGGCAAACCAACTCGAAGAAACTAGTGTTTCAAGTCAAGGTCAAAGTGGATAAGTCGACATCCGTGTGGAGATGGAATTGCTAAGACAAAGATTATAGCAGAATGAAAATGTACTGAAAGAGAAAAAGGAAGAGAATTTCAACTGCGTAGAATGAAGCTGGGAATAATGGAAAGGAAAAAGGAAAGAGAAAGAGAAATGAGAAAGAGGAAAAGAAAGGGCATTTACTTTGGAACTAGAGAAGATAAAAGTCCAGAGGAGATGGGAAGGGCATGTCATGAAGTAAGTGAAGGTGAAGGGGAGCCAGCAGTTGACCGTGTTAGCAAGCTGGATAAATATATTTAAAAAATGAATACATTGCAGATGCGTGTTTCTAAAACTCAGAATCTTGGAAGTTTTGCTCCCTTAACGTCGAAAAGGAAATGAAGCTGAAGTAAGTTCCATGAGATTATCAAGCCGAAGTCTTAACTCACCTGTTACGCAAGAAAGCTGTAAGCGTATTTAGCAGGTTGGAAATGGAAGACGTCGGAAATTACAAGAAAGTGAAGCAAGCTATTTCAACAGAAGTTACGAACCCTGGTTCGATTCCAGGATCGGCCAGAAATTCATTTACCATCTTTGAACATATACGACAGCTGGAGAAATTTCTTCTTATAGTTAAAAGCTGTCGGGCATGCAAGTTTAATGTACAAAGAGCTCACAGGGGCTAAAATGTTTTCGGTATTTCGAGTCCACTCAGAATGCGGAAAGACCGAAAAATTAATAGAAAACCTGACTCAGATTGCCAAGGTAAACGTTCTGAGATCTATCTGGTCTGTGTCCCATTGGTGTAGTGTTCAGCACATTAGGGTACCAAACGAAAAACGTACGTCGATATTAGTTTATGGTTGTTGTTGTTAATGTTAATGGAAAGAGGGTTAGTAGACATTACAACACGTAAAACGTTTATTTATTACGTCCTTTTAACAGCTGCACTCGTAGATGAAGTATACATCAGAATTTAGATACAACCTGTAACAAACACCCTTTGTCGACGCTTGAACTTAGACCTGGATCTGTCACCTCCGCAGAGACTGCTCTACCAATTGAGCTACCACCGACGGGTTCCTGGGCAGCTGATTATTTAAGTCTATTGTGAGGGGGGGGAGGGACCTCACAAATTCTATGTAACGATCAAAGTGCAGGTTTCAGCCGAAAACTTATTTACTTTAACGGTCTATTTAGGTCATTAAAGTTTAATTTGTTTCCATCTTTTCCATGTGAGACATTCCAATAAAAATCTTTCATCCTATAAACTAAAGCAGATGTTCTTTTTCTCAGCAACTTAGAGAGAATGGGGGAGGTGATGTGTTAACTAAGGACTACGGAAATGATTTTGGATTGACAAAAGAAATATTTGATCTCCCCGGATATTCCTTTTCCTATTCGCAAACGCAACTGGCCATTTATGCATTCTGACGGTTTTTAACATAAGGCCATCTAGTGCCAAGGAGAAAAAAAATCTTAAAAATACATAAAAGTTTCATTTTTCCAAATTTCGAGAAACCTTTCATGGAAATAGATTATTTCTCTGAGTCTCATAATTCGAATAAATAAATTTAGTTCATTCCACGGGAAACGGAAATAAGCGAGCTAGCTAAACAAGGAGTTTCCATGAGAACAATATAAGAATCTCAATTATTCGAACGGAGCCTGGGAACGGAAAGCAAATTGTGGGTCTAGCACGATTAAAGACGTTTTGTAACAATAAATTTCCCTACACAGAAAAGAATCTGATCCAATGTACACTGACGCAAATAATGGTGATGCATAGAATGTTTAAAGTTTAGTCTCAGAGAATCTCATTCGAAAAGAAAAGTGTTCAACAATGATCAGTAGAACTTTCTGGAAATGAATCTTTAGATCTAGTCGAGGTAACATTTTGCAGCAGCTCAAATTTCTTATTCATGATCCATTGAATTGACGCTGGTTATTTGTATTGTTATAAATAATTTGTGTTTCATTATACTATGGTACTTCACATATTGCTTTTGCAATATTGAAGATTGCAATCTAGTAGTAGTGTGTACAAGGCAAAACCTAGATCTGGTATGCCTCGTGTATTACTGAAACACGATATGACAGGCGTATCCAGTAATCCATGAATGTGCGGCAAATTAAAGGTGCGACTGGCCATCAAGTGTACGATCCGTAGACGTATTAAAGAAACGAGTGCAATCGTTTATCGTAAAATGAAACACCTAACCAGCCTTGAAATCCACTACACCTCAAGATTGCAGTGGGCTCTTGGCCATTTGCGGTATGGTGACAGGTGGCTTAAAATAATAATGAGTGACGAAAAGAAATGGAATTTTGATGAACCCGATGGCTGGGTGTCGTATTGTCACGACCTGCGTAAAGAAAAGCAGACTTATTTCAGTAGAAGAAAAGAAGGAGGATCATTGTATGGGCCGCATTTAATTTCAATATGCAAGTATACCTGACATTTCTCGATGTTCGTCGAACAACGCAACACTAGGTACAGATATTGGAAAACAACCTTCTACCATTTGTTAGGCGGCCGCAAAGTGTTATGTTTCACCAAAACAACACATCCATTCACACAGCAGCAGTTGTCAAAGCCTGGTTTCATTTGCGAAACATCAATGTTCTCGACTGGCCACCATGTAGTCTAGATTTAAAACCGATTGGGAATATTTGGGGCATTATGTGCTGTCAAGTATACGGAAATATTCGGATGAACCGAAAGCTTCAATTGAAAACGCTTGGTTCGGCATTGAGCCACAAGCTTTGTAAAATCTGGTATAGTCCATGGAAACCCGCATATTTGAAATAATCAGAACGAACGGTAAATGTATTAGTTACTAATAGAGTATTTTTCGCTAAAGTGATATTTTTTTACAGCACACAGTGCTTTGTCTAAACTTTTGGTACAATGTAATTTTAATTTTTTGTCATAAGTTATTTGTGAAATGCGTAGTTTCACATTTCCAATTCTGTATCATGTCTGAAAGAAAATGTGCGTATCAATAAATTTTTTCTTTAATTTCGATGTTCATTATTTTTGTAACGAAGGAAATTTATCGATTGTCTCAACTTTTGGCGAGTAGTGTAACTGCTCATTTTTCTGTGCCGTCTCACAAAAGTTGACAGCGCGTCATAGCAGTTCCAACACTCTTTCGTCAAAAACATCTTCAATCGTCTGTGTGTCTTGTTCTGTTGGACCGCTTACACACTTAGAATCATCGTTGGATAATGTTATTCTAGGCATGTCGAACAACGAAGATTCACCAATTCCAATTCATCTTAGATTTGTTGACTTGAATGACATCAGCTCAATTTTCAACAGCTTGTTTCTCACGAAACACGACCGTGAGAGAGAAAGAGAGACAGAAAATTTTTCAAATGAAAATTGTAATGTCCACCCACAAAAAATTTCAAAGTAAACATAGAATTACAGTGTCGGGGTAGCTTAACCGGTAAAAGCGGCTCCTTTGGAGTTGAACGTTCTGGGTTCGATTCCCGGGATTTTCTTTACAAAATGAAAAACCTTAACTGCAAAGGTAGACCCGAACTCTCCTTGAACTGAGGTAAATATGCAATATACTGTATTCCGAATTATTTCGATTTCGAGATCATTTGATTATCGGACGCTCTTTGAGGTATATGCGGATACTCGTTAGAGTTATGGCTGTTCGGTAACAAACACATATTCGTAAAGAAGAGCTCTTGGTTCATAAGTCTTTGGCAAATATCTTTGGTTGAAAAGAACTCGAAAGGGGTGAAGAATTCACGTCAGCTAATGCAGCCTATGATTGTTCATTAGGAACTCATTTTGCCATAATTAATGGTTCACAAATTTAATCTACACAAGTAATATACAGAACTTTAAAGAAAGCAATAAATAATTAGATCAGATTAAAATCCAAAGAATGTAGTCTAGTTGAACAAATATCACGTTGAAAAATTAGCGTAAAGACAAGTAAATGTTACGGCTTGCAGCAAACAATTCACTGAATAGAGATCAGGCTACAAATTCTAGTACATCAGTTTCTATAAACTTTGTTCGTTTAACACCATTTTCGAACTGTACAAAAATCAGTCACCAAGAAGTAGAGACTAGGAAGGCCGACACCTTTATAGAATTTTCAGATTCTCTTCAAGCACTTCCAAAAACCGGTTTTAAAAACAAAAATGACAGATGCAGTCTTTCTTTTTTTTGGGGGGGGGGGGCTACTTTGTTTAAATAAACGTTTCTGAAACATTTTTAGTCGTTACTGCAATTAATTTTATGCAAGATTAGAATCACTTTTTGTGCAGAACTCCTAATTCTAAGTCATAAAGTCTCACACAACTGATTTCAAAATAACAAAATAATGTGCTAATTCCATTTTTCTGTACAACTTCAGTAATGTTTACAATATTACCTGCGCTTACTGAACAGCAGAACGATTTACACACTCTATGATTCTTAACCTTACAGTAATTGCACTGCTGATGCACAAGGAAGTAGTGGCGTGGGATTACAATGACCCCTATGTATGTTACAACAAGAAACAGGTCTAAGGTGTTTACTAAAATTAATTCGTATTCAACATGTTTACACTGCAAACATGAAACTGGGAATATATGAATGTTTAGGGACTTTTTACACAGTGACAGTGCACTTTCGGTAAAAAACTTTAGCATGAGTTCCATAAATATTTTTTGGGGTCTGATGTGTCCTTATTCCGAGAACACAGCTCCCATCTCTCGTTTTCTGGGCTTTGTGAAGTGGATGATGTGCTCTCCTCACCAGCTGCATCCTGTATTTTCAAACTATGCGATAATACAAACTTTAGATCAGTGTGTAGTCTCTTATGCTTCACTTGTGATCTCATGAAATATTTACTCAGTTTTTGTGTGAGCAACTTGAAAAGAATTCTGCGAGGCATAGGGAAAGGATCCCACTTTAATCATTGGCACGTGGGTATCTATGATCCCGGAAATGTTCAAGAGATTGAAATGTATATGGAAGGCCAACGGTTTGTCTTTCGTGCCACTGAATATAAGGAACCCATTTTTTTTTTATCAACGACGTTCACGCCTCCTTTTGTAATGTTGCATAATGTAATTACATCTGGTTTAGGAGCATCGCCAGTGCTTTGGTCAATTGTCTTCGTATGGTGCATGCTAAAGATGAGGATTACTACTTACGGCACGTAAGATACGAGTGTAACAAACACCCTTTGTCGACGCTTGAACTTAGACCTGGATCTGTCACCTCCGCAGAGACTGCTCTACCAATTGAGCTATCACCGATGGGTTCCTGGGCAGCTGATTATTTCAATCCAAAGTGTGAAGATAATTCCTTCCCACCCTTTACTGCTGGCAAACTCTTCTGGCAGTTCCCGTTTGTTTTTCCTCAATGTAGCCAAGTAGTCAACTTATGACATACCAATAATTCCTTTGCTAAGAAAAAGAACGAAAACCAGTTGTCTCCTGTAACATTCCGTCCTGTTCACGCTATTAGTTAAACCAATCTCTTCTCCAATGGAAAAGACGCTTGGTCTATTTTGTAATGTCCATCTTGCTGTTTTCCGAGATACATATCCACGTCCGACACATAAAATATACGTGCATCAATCAATGTATCCTTCAGTCCATATCTTGTAGATGCTCATGTTTTCTGTGAATACGGAAAGTAACGTGGCATCTCCGAGGTGTCTGAGCCATTTAGTTTTCCGTAATCACCTTCTGTTTGGCACACCATGGTCTTTACAAGTCCTTGCACCATTAAATTTCAACTAACCAACCAACCAACCAACTTGCAGGTTTACTTCGAATATACTGACGAAATGGATATTTGTCTCGAAATCCCTACAGCTGTTCATCAATCGCTGTGCATTCTGCCACAGTACAGTTATTGTGATAGTTCTGTACAAAAAATTCAAATATATCTCTGAATGGTGCAAATTAGTCAGTACAGCGCTTTGAGCCGTGCCCTTTTTGTTGTCAAACCGAACTGCTACAAAAACTGAAACCGCTGCTGTGACATAAACTGCATGAAAGATCTGTCCACTTGTATCATCCACATTTCACAAATAGACAGTGTCAATTTAGTACACCTGCATAATATGAAAGACCAAAAAGAGCTTTCATCTTACGTAAATCAGTATGTTTTCAGAATTTTCACGAGTGTATTTCTTTCTCTCGTAACAGCTATGTGTACGTTGGTATAGTCAACAATTTTCTGAATTATTTCTTCAGAGAAAAAATAGTTTCATGGTTTACAAAGGGGTGACTGCCTTCCTTGCGTCTCCTTTTATGCAGGCAGATATGTGAGTCTGTTGGGAGTTTTCGATCGAACATTTTGTGGTGGTTCCCTTTTCGGCGCTTCATCTTTTTGTCTCTCTTCCCAAAAAATACTCTTTATCCTCATCCGAAGACGTGTTTTCTAATTCATTACTTGAAAAGTCGCTTTGTTCTGTACTGCTGTATCTATTGAAGAATTGCTTAGGTTCATCAAATATGTCAATTTCTTCACTGCCTGATCCACTTAATACTTCTTTAGCATCTGTTGCCTGAGGAGCAGCACGGATTCTTCGTTGTTCTTCATCATTCATCATGAAAAACACAAAAATAAATCTCAACGGCAATGACACAAAACGTAACTGAAGACAGTGGCGTGAGGTCAGAATCACCCAACTGCAACTGATTGCACCCAACTGACTAGAAACTGAAGGATAGCAGATGCACCAAAGGTACTGGAGTGGGCAGCTCCGGGACACACTTTGCTGGGTTTGGACAATAAGCCTGGGTCAGATCGACCTCGCGCCACTTATGCATTTTTATTGTATTTTTAGCTTTAATCAACATGTTTTAAGTTTATTTAGTGACTTAAAGTGAACGTGTATCTCTGCAAGTGATTTTTGGTAATATTTTCCTAACGTTTTTAAAGAAATTAATTTCTTTATTCTTCTTCGTAATTAAGGCCCCAAAAAATAAAATGCCAGAGTTATAATACCTCGCTCTCTACAAGGGTAACCGTAAACTTTACTTGAAAGCTAAGTAAAATTAATTTCTTTATTCTTCATCAATCAAGTAAGTAAAGTTGTAGCTTTTTTTTGGTAGTTTTCTGTTATATAGTTTTTCTTTTGTGTTTTTGTAGTTTTTCTTTTGTGCACAATGTTTTCTATTTTTTTGCACACAGAAGTAATCATAGTTAGAATACGTGCTGATATTAGGAATGGAAAAACCCTGGTTCAGTGTCATATTTGCACCATGTGGTCAGCAGATGCCACTGACAACGCGGATAATTTTTGTTGTTCTAAATGTCCAAAATTATCCAAACTTCAGGCGGAGGTCAGTAGGTTAATAGAGGAGCTATCCAACTTTAAGATTCAGTTCCACATGGGTTCTAAGGTGGAAAAAAGAGAACCGAACTAGGGTGGGGAAGTGAAGAGAGAGAGAGATGAGGAAAAAAAAAAGAGTGGGAAACGGGAGCTGATTGTGAAGAGTCCCTGACAATGGGAATTTTCGTTGACCTTTACTAAGAGTTTCAACACAATAAACCATGAACTCCTCCTCTCCAAACTACATATGTATGGGATTAGGGGCTGCTGCAATCGCTCAAAATCAGCATCTCTCAAAAAGAGAACAGTACGTCGCAGATGGCGATTACGTCTCCTCAAAATTAAATATTATCTCAAGCGTACCACAGGGCGCGATTCTTGGACCCCTGCTCTTTATCCTTTATGTGAATGACATCTTCCTACATCTTGAGAATAAAGCAATACTGTACGCTGATGATACAAATATTTTTGTCTCAGGAAAAACACTAGATAATGTCTTTGAGCAGGCCAATCAAACACTTCAGGTACTCTCCGACTGGTTAAATCGTAATAAATTGTTTCCGAATTAAAAAAAAACATCATACGTCATTTTCCATGAATGCCAAAAGCATATCGATACTAATAATCATCACCTAATCTTTGCCAATGACAGGATACAAAGAGCGAACACTGTCAACTTCTTAAGTATTCGTATTGATGAACATTTAAGCTGGAAGGACCATATCGACTTATTGTGTAAAAGAATGAATACAGCCTCGTACTCAATAGCGAAACTTAGGCATCACCTTCCAACAAAGGCCCTTAAATATGTTTACAACTCCCTGGCACTCTGCTATTTATCATATGCTGCGGAAGTATGGGGCGCGACATACAGCTCTCACGGACAAAAAAGAATGGTAAAAACAATGATGTAACTCAAGAAATTCGACAGCTCGGCCTTACCCCATTCCGCTACTTTTGCATACTTCCAATCGAAGCTTTAATTTTCCAGAAAACCGCACTACTGGCCTTTAAAGTAATTACTCGTCTCTTTCCCATATCTTCCATATCTGCTGCTTTTGCTATCAATGCATTCTCATCTCGCTCAAGGCAAGGAGCAATTCGGAATTTGAACCTTCCGACTATTCATAAACGCAATTTTGGCAAATTTACCTGCAATTTTCAACTGGCAAAAGTGTGGAATGATCTTTCACCCAAACTCAAAAACTGGCGCACTCTTTACACATTCAAAACAAAGCTGAAAAACTACATGATTGCACGCTGCTTTGGAAATGCTTAAACTAGGTATCAATTATAAACAGTCCCCACTCACCTACGGATAATTTTCAACATTTTCCTTAACCTGTTGTGATACATAAACGTAATTTCGCAAAAGAGAAGTCTTAAGTTTGTAGACAGCCACTCTTCGCACTAACCCCTCCCCCGTCTCTCTTCTGTCTCAGCCCCCTCAACTCCTAACCCCACATGACATGCTGGATTTTAGCGAGCTTAGCTCTTTATCTACATGTTTTTTCCAGGGTTGCAAACCAGTTCCCTCCTCTTCTTGTGTGTGTGTGTGTATAATAGCACACTAAAAAATATTATGTACATGTAACTACAACTTCAACTTGTGCCAAAGGAAGAATGTGATGTATATTGTGATTGTAACATTGTAAACTTACGAATGTAATAAAGTTCAAGTTCAAGAGTAACGAAAACTACGCACTTCTCGGCGATTCAATGTTTCACGAACTTGGAAACAGTCTGGGCAGGATAGACAAGGGTTTTGTCCGATTCTGCCCGCAAGGGGTTAAAGTTAGTGATGTGGTGGTGGGAGTTTCGGATAGGTTTGCTGCAGATAGGGAGAAAGCAATCATTTGGGTAGGGACAAGCGATGTAGCCGAAAAGAGATCAGAGAACTTTGTGGAGTGTTACAGCAGGTTACTGGACAAGGTGGCTAAGGACGGCAGGGATGTAGCTGTTCTGGTGCTTTTAGCCCAGTTACATAGCGGCTGGTTCAACCAGAGAGTGATAAGCATGAACTCCAGAATTCAAAGAATGTGGGTTGTGATAAAAGCATACTGTTTATAGATTTGTGGGACAGGTTTCAGCTAAAATGGCTAAAACGCGACGGAGTTCACCTCAACAGATTGGGGTCAGACAGGTTATGGAGGAGATTAAGCTTTTGTTCTCTACAAGAGACTGTGTAGGTTTTGGGGAAAGGGAGATATAATGAACAAGAGAACAGAGAATCAGTAGTAATTTCGAAAAGGGACTCTGGGTACGGAGGTAAAAAAAATAGTGTTTCAAACGTTTCTTCAAGTAACAACTACATCAAAGTAATTTACGGGAATGTCTGTAGTAGTTGTAACGACCTTACTAACCCCCTAACTCTAACCGCCCAAAAATTAAACTAATTCCACGCCCGCAGACCGTCTGGCAAGAAAATAAAAAAAGA